>CBVK0100099648.1:0-23471 GCA_900067695.1 Picea abies | reverse complement strand
TCATCTCCTAGGGTTAGGTTTTTGGATGTCTAGGACTTTTGGCATTCCCAATTATTATAAAAAGGCCTCCAGAGCCTCATTGTAACCATCTTCTTGCGAATGCGAGTAGCTGTCACATCTCTTCTCAGAGATAAACTGCCACCATTCTAACGAGTCTTTCACTCTGTATTTTTACAGTCTCTGTACATTTCTTTGATTAATAGAAATCGTGTATTACTGTATATCTGTGTTTATGGTTGTGTCTCTGATATATTTCTGTTATATTATTGAATATATGCAATATCTCTATACATTTCTCTATTATATCTCCGCTCTCATTTTGTGCCGAAAATAATCCGGATCATCTTATCATTCTTCCTCTTGTCCTAGTGAAATATCTACATCTAATAACCAGGAGGATAATAAGAAGAAGAAAAATAAGCTAGGGGAAAAAATTCCAACCTCTAAAAGACATGTTGGAATAAATCAACCAACTATTGTTCATCATGTTGGGAGTGTTGATAATGTCGATAAGTCCACCAATACACATTACAAACCAAAATTCCCTTGTAGGATTTGTAAGGGTGACCACCTTCTTAAGGATTGCCCTGGTATTCCCAAGGTTGTATAAGTGTAGTCTCAAGGTCACCAACCCACTTCGTCAGCTGTTGTAGTTCATGCTAGTGAAAAATCATCAACTAGCAATATTGTTTATAACCCTAAATTGCACCATACATACATACCTGACATTTGGCCCTTTTACTTTCTATTTTTGCCAAGCCATCACTGAGCAACTGTTCTTAAAAACCCTATTTTTGAATATGTACGCACCCTGCACCACTACTTCCTGCGAACACATGCTTTCTGCACCACTACAACTCACATACATATGCTAGTTGCACCATTACAACTCGTGTATACCCACAAAAGTTGCAAAAATTAAAAAGTTGCAAGGAATTTGTTGAGATTACGGGCTATTGGGTAGTTTCCCAACTGTCCCATCACCTATAGCCCGTCACCCAACCGAATAACCATCATTTTTTCATATTAAAGGAGGTGTTGGGGTCGCATTCCAAACATAAGAATAATAACAATGAAACACTTCATGTTTCACATCCGCTCCTTGCTCCAAGAATTTGTAGCCACCTTGTGAGATTTGTATCAGAATTTCACATTCTAGCCCTTTTCCCCCCATCATAACCCATGATTCATATATGAGATGCATGTTTATAGTTCCCTTTTTATCTATTTTTGAATGAACACCATCCTTGGGAGGAGGCTTGTAGTTAGCGGAGAAATCGAACGTGAAAGGATTGACACCAGACATGGAGTTAAAGGTAGAGTTACCCGATATTTTCACTTTGTATTTCATGCATGAATGTGGGGTATATTTGGGCTAGTTATAAAAGGTAGGACACTTTTAGACAGTTAGATATACATACATGTTGAGCCCTAGTGTAGCCCATAGGGGGTTTTTCCTACTATAGAAGAACTGGAAACTGTACTAGGGAAACCTCTAGGGTTTTAAGGGATATTTCTGGGTGTTTTAAATTGCTTTGATTACCTTTTTGAGTTTTCTTTAAGTTACTGAATCTTTAATGGATTCTGGTCACCTGTTCATTCCATAACAATACTCCCTATCTTGTCAGTCTTCCTGTTAGTTTTCTTTTTTAGAGAAGTTACAGAGGTGTACGCGGCTTGCAGTGGGTCTGCACGCGTACATGTGTGCCCTACTTGTGGACAACCCGCGTACATACATAGGTTTCTTAAGCACCAGTGGTGTGCCTGTGTCAAGAAACATTTTCCTTAAGAAGGGGTAGTCAACCTCTTCCCCAATTGAAGTCTAACTTCTCAAGGGTTTCTTGATTTAGTACTGGTCTCTGTGGTTACAATATTTATCCTAGGTTTGACATCAATTTCTTATCTTTTTAAAGAGTTCTTGTGTTTTCTTTGAAAGGGTTTTAGATGAGTCTATGAGTATTTTCTGGTCAGCTTGTTTGGTATCGTCAGAGACTCCCTGCGATCCACAGTGGGCCAGAAGTCATTTTTTTGTCTTGTCTTGTCTTCAATTTTTCCCCTTTTGCTTTCTTTAAAGAAAAAGAAAAAGAATTTATTTTCAAGTTTCTTGTTTGAAGCATAAACAAAAAGAATAGAAAAAGTTTTTGTTTCTTTGTTTGGCTAAGTAGTTGGGTTGATTATTTGCTTGTTAGGAGAAAGAGTCATTTTCTTTAAGTTCTTTACTAATTTCTTAGAACATAAGTAGCTCGTAGTCGAGTTAAATCATGTTTTAGGTTTTCCTTTAAAAGATCTTAGAAAAAGTAGTTATGAAAAGTTGGTTAAAGAGTTAGTTACAAATCCTTATTTGTCAAAAAAAAAGAGAAGTAATTTTGCTTTCAGTTTCATTTGATTTTCCTTTTTTACTCTCTCAAAACACACCACTCGTTTCATCTTCGTTTCCTTGACTTAAAACAAGCCATCTAAAATTAATGCTAATCTAAAATCAACTAGACTTTATGTTTGTAGGGTCCATCAACTAGTCTAGGCTAGAGCCTTGAATTAGGTTGGAGAGGAAACTCTTTAAGGCTTACAGAAAAGCATTAGAGTCAGTGCTAGGTGTTGGTGCAAGTTTAATCAGACCAGGGTCCTTCTCAAGTAAACAACAAAAGTTACCATGTAGTCTAGAGCACTGGAATTTTCATCTCCTTCGAAGAAGAGAAGTCTCACCCGAAGCACTGTTGAGACAGATAGATATGGACGGGTAGGGAAAAGACTTAAGAGGATCCATAAAGCCTCTAGGACTCATCCCTGATCTTGCGCAAGAGACATAAATAGATATGAAGCATATGTTGGGCCCTTTGTTTTGAGAAATAATTGTGCAAGTTTTGACTAAGCACGAGTTGCGCAAACTCCATCAGAGGCTGGGAGAAAGAGCAATAGAAAGAAGTTGTGGAAGCTAGTGCAACACCAACGAAGCAACAAGTGGTTGCAAAAAAACAAGAAAGCATGAAAACCAAGAAGGAAGACACAACCTAGCCATATATAGGACAGAAAAAATTGTAAAAGGGTTGTCATTATTGTTGTTGTTTGCCTGTTCATTTGTCCATCACTCTGTAATTGGTTTATTAGTTCGTGAGTTAGTCAGCTGGGTTGAGTTGAGTCAGGTTGGTCAGAGTCGCCTAGATTTTGGGATTAGCTATTGATAATTGTTGTAGGTCGGGAAAAGATATGTCTGAGTCTATAATGGATTAGAACTATCAACTAGAGGATTAGAGCTCTGTGACATGGGTCTAAGAGCCAAGAGTGTATACTGAGCCCTACTATGTAATTCTGAGTCTGTAATTAGAGAAATATCCTAAAGATAATATAAAGCAGGACCAAAATTCAAAATATGTTGTGTCTTTATGTGATTACTTATGCATTATAGTATTTCCTTTATGTTTTATGAGTTCTATTTGATGGTTCGATGTTTGAATGCTTTCTCACAATGTAAGTAGGTTGGATTCCTGCATTTATATGTTTTAGATATGTTAATATCTCTTTTGCAAGAACAAGAATGAGTTCTCATTGTCGTATGGATCATATTTGGTCTTCTCCCTACCCTTCTCTATATATATGTCTCAGCAGCACTTCGGGTGAGACTTATTCTCTTTAGAGGAAATGAAAATGCTAGCACTCTAGACTACACGGTACCTTTTGTTAGTAACCTGAGAAGGACCCTGTTCTGATCAAATTTGCACCAAACAAATGGTTCTGTTGTCGGGACCTGTGTAAAAAGGGAACCTGTAGGGAGAAGGTTTCTGTTGATCCATAGATATGGAATTGATCAATGGTGGGAAAGTATTTTTGATGCTTTCATATGGAAAGAAGTGGAACTAAGGAGAAAATCAGTGGAAAACACTCGCGAAGCAATCTTTTACTCAGAAAGATCGAGCGATCAGTATGAGATTTTCTGGGTTAAGTTCCCAGAAGATTTTTTTTCATTGGATAAAGAGGCTCCAAGAAGCTCGAGAGTTATAGGGATGGACCAAGAATATATGTGCACGGGATACTGAAAAGTTAGCAGCACTTCAGACGTTGGATTTCCCAGTTACACGAGCTGTGGATTTCTGGGTTAGCACCATGCTAGAGGGATACAGAATCAAATTTGTAGCTGAGAACCACTATTCCTTTTTGTGGGAAGAGGAAATTTTCAAGAAAGGCGCAAGGGGAAGACTGTTGAGAGAAATCCCCCTTTGGATTAAGGTTTTCTTGATGGAGGAAGGGATGTTGATTATGTCCTCGACCAAGATGGCAACATAAACACCCTCGCTTGGGGTAGGGAGATACAGGATGGGAGTCATGGCATGAGAGAGGGGAAGGGTTATTTGACAAATGGGGGGGAACAAAAAGAAATTGATCAAGAGATGAGCGAGCCTTGAAGAGAGCCGCCATATTTGAGAAGTGGTGGTTTGACAAGATTAAGAAAGTAGTAAGATAGTCTGAAAAGTTGAGGAAAGAAGGTGGAGTGGGAGAAGTAGAGGAAAGACAAATGGAAGAACTGCAGACGATGAGAAGATAGGAACGACTGGCTAGTCAAATATTAAATGAGAGAGAAGCAAGGAGAGAAAGCAATCCCTGAGAAGTGGGATGAGAAGGAGAAAGTGCAGAGGAAAGAGAGGAGGAAGCTAACATGAATCATGGAGGAGAAAGAGAAGATTCAACCCCGATAATAGGAGAAATCAGGAATCCAACCAAAGAGATCATCCCAGTGGAAGCTAATGAGACCCCCCAAATCAAAGAAAACTACCCCAAAGCCGGTGGTGCCAACCCCAAATCTCCCACACCCCAAGTGCCTTATATTCAAGCAGTAATCTCGATACTACCTTCTCATGATAATTTTGTGGCAATACAACTAGTCAGTCAGTCACAACCAGGAGTTGCAGGTACAGGGAGGATATTGGGATCTCTCGGTAGATCACAAGAGGGATTGTTAGGGTTCATATTGATACAAACAAAAAGATCAGCAATGGACAACCATGCGGGAGGTTCGATTACCTGATACCCATAATTTTGGGGTAAGGGAGATGAAGACATTGAACAGCACTGGTTCCTGTGCGAAGTGATCTAGAGATCCAGAGGAACCTCGGACGCAAATAAGATGGTTGAGTTCCAGACTACCTTGAGAGGTCATTCTCTCAAATGGTACATGAATATCATTGAACTAGGAGTGCCATGGATGCAAGGTCAAGAGTTCACACTTGGCCAGGTACGGACGAGGTTTATAACAGAATTCAAACTACCCCATTTAGAACAATAGTCTCTATCTAAGTTGCACAATATGCAATAGAGGGAAGGAGAATCAGCCTAGGATTACAACCAGAAGTTTAAATATGCCATAGGAAGGTTGTCACATCCAATACATGAAGAACATCAAAGGGAGTGGTACATTCAGGGGATTTTTCCTCTGACTTGGATTCCGCTAATGCAACAACAAATAGCCATATTAACAGATGCCTTGGAACAATCGATGAAGATTGAATCCTTGGAGGGATACCCTGGGAGCTTGAGAGTAACTCGACCCCCAATAGACACGAATCTGGTGCAACTACAAGGGTAGATATCGACACTGACAGAAAAGATTCAGGAGCTAACGATACCTAGACCAGGAAGACCATAGATTTGGTGCACTGGATGTTATATGGAAGGTCATCTAGTGAATGAATGCCTGAGAATGAGGGGATTGGGACCTCCTCCAAATCTGATGGTAACCCTACTAGGACCCATGGGAGGAGTTGCACAAGTGTCGACAAATTCATCATTCCATAACCCTACCCCATATCATGCTTTCCCAGGAGGCCAAGCAGCACCAACAACGGAATATTGTGAAATCTGTCGAATCCATGGCCATGGGCCAAGACAGTGCCCCATCATGCAGAAATATTTGATAGTACCAAACACAATACATTGTGAGTTCTGCACATCCACTACGCATATGACCAATCAATGTAGATCTTCAGATGCACTTGTAGATAGATTAGACCGAACAACATTTAGGTTGAATGAAAACCCTCAGGGACTAGGAAGAGGTCGAGGAGGTGGAGCTAGAGGAGATTTTAGAGGAGGAAGAATTGGGGGATGAGGACCAAGAATATGTTATAAATGTGATGAACAAGGTCACTTGGCTAGAGATTGTCCTCATCCAAGGTGGAAATGGTGCTCTCACTACAGAACCAACAAACACGCAATTGAAGACTGTCCAGAGTTAATTGCAAAGTGGGAAGATAGAGTACGACAAAGAGGAACTAACCTTATCAATTTAGAGATCAAGAGGATTTCTAAGGGAAAAATTCCCAACCTTAATATCATTACTTGAAGAGGAGAGAAGATATAGGATAATGTTGATACTCTACCTCAGATCCAGAAATAAACACCTAAGGGAGACAGGTATGACCCCCTAAAGCAAATTTTTTTATTTAAAGATGCCATAGAAGTATTCCATAACATTCCTAGTCATGAAATGCAAGAGAAAGCCCCCCCAAATGACAGTTTACCCTAATATTGTGCAAGTCCTTGCTTCATCCCTTACACCCAAAAACCCTATAGCCATATCAAGACAGTCAAAGAAACCCCAAATCACAGTTGATCTTTGGTTTCAATTATTCTATGACATTCTAGGGAATGACCGACTAACAAAAAAGTTGTGCAATGTGTTGTACCTAGTATTAGGGAATGAGGAACCTTCAGAAGCAAGGATACCAGCTAATCTTCCTGAGAAGAGTGCTCAGAGAGTGAAGTGAAGAAAATTATGAATTGGGAAATAATTTTGACTAGTCTCCCATCTAAGAAACTTCGAAATTAAGTTTATCATGTTGGACCTAGGGTCAGATATGAACATTTTTCCTAAGAAGAATTGGGAAGCCTTAGGAAAACCGAGACTGACATATTCCCCAATTCAATTAAGAATGGAAAACCAATACTGTATATTTCCCATAGGAAGATTGAAGAATGTATAAATCGATGCAGCATGAGTAAAAATAGTAGCTGAATTTGAAGTCATTGAGATCATGAGAGACAAGGACCCCTACCCTGTGTTACTTGGCATTGATTGGGCCTATGATAATTATGCAGTAATCGATTTAAAGAAAGATACTGTGACTTTTGAAGCTGAGGGAATCAAGGTAGTTCAACCTTTGGATCCATATGTAGGACTCAAGTACACATAACCAACATATAATAATATGAAGGAAGGAGACCTAGACCATTTTTACATTGTAACAATGAGGACAAGAAGCGATTACATAAATCCTACTACTAATGGATCAGTAAGCTGGAGAAGTATACAGTTAGCAAACAAAGATTCAAAATTAGATTTTGATAGTTGGCAACAAGGGTCGCACAAAAGATTCTCAAGAAGATGCACAACTATCAGAATGACCAAATGGGTTGGGACTGAAGTGAGAGAACACCCAGTATACAATGGTACTTCAAATATAGACAATTGTTTGTAGAAAATGGAAGAAAATGTGAGAGAAGATCAAAGAATCTCGGTACTAGATGTAACCATTTAGAACAAGCCCGCCAGATGGTGGGCCACTCATAAATCTGTGCTAAGTACTTGGGATGAATTGAAGCAAGATATCAAGTACAGGTTTGGAATAAGGAGCAATAGATGCAAATAGATCTCTAAGATGCACAACTATTTAGTGGAGAATCGAATCCTAGAATACACATTGAACAGTGAACGACAAAGTGGCAGGCTGTAGATATACCCTCTCACTTATGGGTTCATGTATTTCCCCATTCTCTAGGCCCAATCTTGAAATCTTGGTTCATACATGAAGAAACTAGAAGACAGACTAACGATTGGAAGACACTAGCAACTAAATTTTGCAAAGACTTCTTATTCTCAAGTAAGTACCCTGAGCTTGAACTAGCCCTGCAAAATATTAGAGAACTTCTTTTTACAACCAATGGTAATGGTAATGAGAGATCAAAATTTGTAGTGTGTCCAAAGCATACCCAAGAACTTTAGAATAAACTCCACTTACTCTTGATTGACAATCATATAGAATGTTATCAGATTAGCAAATATTTAGAAAGCCTAGATGAATTACAAGGACTGAGAAACCTAGCCATCAAAGAGACAAAGGGGAGCAGAGAAATCCAGAACACCATACCCAGCCAAACCGATAGTTCCTACAACCACCCATTGAAATTACATAGACTCAACATAGGGACTATAGATCAACCCAAGATAGCTATGGTAGGAGAAAACTGGGATGAGAAAACCAGTAAGGAAATATAGAGTTTATTGAGGGAATATGAGGATTTGTTCCCAAAGAATTTTTCATAATTAAAAGGAATCAAAGGAGTCATGGGAGAAATGAAGATTGAGTTAAAACTAGGATGCAAGCCTGTCATACATAGACCATACCATCTTAACCCAAGAGTAAAAGAGAAATTTAAGAAGCAGATTGATAAGATTTTAGAAGCAGGTCTCAATTTTGCAGTAGAAGAAGCAGAGTGGGTCAGCCCGATAGTCATTCAAAGAAAGAAATACACTGAATATATTAGAGTCTGTGTGGACTATAGAAGCCTCAAATCTTCCTGTGTGAATGACCCTTTCCCAACACCCTTTATCAATGAGGTGCTAGAACAGGTTGCGGGGAAGGAATCATACTCATTCACAGACGGATTTTCAGGATACCATCAAGTCAGGATTTATGAAGAAGACAAAAGAAAGACTACCTTCATTATAGATTGGGGATCTTTTTCATACAACGTAATGCCATTTGGTTTAAAGAACGCCCCTACAGTTTTCTCCAAGATTGTGATAGCATCCTTTAGAGAATTCATTCACAAGTTTATCGAAGTCTATATGGATGATTGGAAAATATACAGCTTTCTTAAGGAACATGTAGCACTACTCATGCTAATGTTTCAAATTTCATTAAATCTTAGAAAGTGTATCTTTTGTGTGCAACATGGAAATTTGTTGGGCCACATAGTCTGTCGAGAAGGAGTATTGGAATACCCAGCCAAAGTTGTGGTCATTGTGAATATGACACCACCTACGAGTGCTAAATTGTTTTGCTCCACACTAGGACACACAGGTTACTACTACAGGTTTATTTGAAGATATGCCAACATTACTGCACCTCTGGAAAACCTCCCAAAAAAGGCTGAAACATTCCAATGGACTCCCCAATGCGGTAAATAATTTGAGACACTCAAGGAGAAACTCATTACAACACTGATTCCGATATTACCAAACTAGGAGAAAGAATTTCATGTCCATGTAGATGCTTCCAGAATTTCCTTAGGAGCTATCCTAACTCAACCTGGAGATGGAGCTATAGATCACCCTATCTATTTTGCAAGTCGATAGTTGTCGCAAGGAGAACGCAACTACACAACAACAGAAAGGGAAGGCTTAGCAATGATTTATGCTTTACAGAAATTTAGACATTATCTATTAGGATCTCGCTTCAAATTCTTGACTGATCATTCCACAAAATACCTAGTTAATAAACTTGTGTTGGAAGGGAGAATTTGTAGATGGATACTATTGTTTCAGGAATTTTCTTTTTAAGTCATCATCAAGCTGGGACAATGCAATGTCATACCCGACCATCTATGCAGGATAGAGTCAGGAGAAAGTGGCAGAGCAGTGGATGACCAACTCCTAGATGCAGACTTGTTCAGGATTGAGGCCATATAGGAATATATGGAGAACATAGAAATCCTTATTAGTATAGGGGCCTGTCCTGAAACATATTCCACAATCCAGAAGTGCCATATGGTCGTCAGAGTAGCAGAGTACCAACTGATCACCGGACAATTGTATAAACTAGGACTAGACAACATTCTCAGATGATGCATCGTGGATCATGAAAGGCATGATATACTCTGGGAATTCCATAATGGAATCATAGGAGGCCACATAGGAGGAAAGGCCACGACACAAAAAATTCTATAGGCAGGACTTTGGTGGGATACACTCTTCAAAGATGAAAAAGCATACACTAGATCCTGTGATGTTTGTCAACGAGTGGGCAAGCCATCCCGCCGAGATGAACTACCACTAAAACCAGTTAGAGCTCTATAGGAATTTGAGAAATGGGCATTTTAATTCATTAGACCTATCAACCCCACGACCAAACATTCAAACACTAGGTACATTATTACCATGACTAACTACCTTACCCATTGGGTAGAAGAATCAACAGTAAAAGACTGTTCGATAGACATTGCTACCAGGATCATTTTCAAGAATATCATTACCCGGTTCAAATGTCCCAGGAGCCTAACCAACGATCAAGGAGCTCATTTCATTAACAACACTATAGAAAAACTTATAAAATAATTTCTAATCCAACATCACAAGAGTAGTCCATGTAAGTTTTAAATCTGCAAAGTAAAGCAATGCATATAGATTCTTAAGTAAGACAAAAATTAATCAATGGCTCATACACAGAGTACATAGATATTTTATACCGGAAACCCTCAACTAGGAAAACATTTCTTATATTCATTATATCAAATTTCACCATTTACCATACAATATATAAATTTTTTTTAGGTATTCTATAGATACCAAAACCCTAATCCCTTAATCTAGGATTAATTTACAAAACCGCTAAAAATAGCAAAAACCGCCCAAAAAACAATTCGGGGCGTTGCCCCGAACGCTATGCATAACCAAGGGGGGGCATACCTGGCCCCCCCTAGGACCCCCCTAGGAAATCTCCCAGCGCATAAGGCACAAACAAAGCACTAGTGCGAGGGATCGTCAAACGCAGTTGTCATATCTGATGCACCCACACACACACATGCAAATAATATAACACATACCCAACATTCTCCCACTTGTTGTTTTCTTTGAATCCAGGGGTCCAAGGGATTATATAGTCAAAAATACAGGGAAGCAAGGCCCATTGTTACTCTACACCAGGAGAACATTTCTGTGCTCACAGACTTTGTAACACACCCACTACGACATAATAAATTTTTCTCTTTTCCTCAAGGGACAGAATCCCCGAAGTCCTACGGGGGCCTAGCACAAGCTAGTTCTTCCCTCTTCACTTCCCTTTGATCGTGGGTTAGGACCAAAAGATAAACAAACCAGGTGCCTTTTCGTGTTTCACGACTCAACGATACAAGTGAGTCCAATCTTAAAGGTAGAATGGCAAGGGGGCTCCATAATGAAACCCTAGCCGTAGATCTGGGCGCGCAGATTCTGGTCGTCCAGATCTACCCGCCACTTAACGACAAAGCACTAGCTCCCTTTCTTTAGTCCCTATATTGATAGGACCACATACACACCTAAATGCAAGCGCCTTTCACAACTCATGACCTCTTGAGTCGTGAGTCGAAGACCCTCGAATTTTCTTCACCAATCGTCAATGCCCGAGATTACGATATGGTATGGACCCTCCTTATTAGCGCTCTCCACACATGAACACTAGCTAGGGATAACTACTAGCCTTGGTCACAACTTGCAAGTTTGTGAGTTGAAAGGTTGAACCTCTAGGCCCTTCTTTTACAAAAACCCAAGACGTGAAAGTCAGAGAAGGTTTGACTCCTTCCGGGCTTCTCGGAACTTGCAACTTCGTGACTTGAGTTGTTGGGGCTTTGTGCTCCTTTCTTACGAGAACCTGAAGTACGAGAAGTCAATAGGATGTTGAATCCCATTTCAAACGACATGTGTCCACCACCTGTCACCACTTCTCCCTCTCTCTGGGCATCTTATCATCACACCACCTGTCAACCACGTGGGTCCCACCAAGTAGACGTACCACGTGTTGCACAAGCTCTCTCAACTCGCAAGGTTGTGACTTCTACAGTCGAAACTGATTCCTCTCAACCTCCGAGATCCCGATATGCGATGAGGTCCTGACTCAATGGTTGTTCCTACTTCTCACTATTCGGGACTTCGCGACTCCAAGGGTTTGGTTTTCCACCTCCAAACTCACAAATCTCCGATAGGTGGTGTATCGAGACGTCAGATCCCATGGTTATCCTTCCTCTTTTATCAATAGCCTAGATCACATCGCGATCTCGTGACTCAGGACTTCGTTACTCCAAGAGCCTAGTATTCCACCTCCAAACTCACGAATCCTCGATACGCGATGTATCGAGACATTAGATCCCATGGCTGTCCTTCCTCTTTGATCAATGATCCAAATCACATCGTGATATTGCAACTTGGGACTTCGTGACTCCAAGAGCTTGGTCTTCCACCTCCAAACTCATGAATCCCCGATACGCGATGTATCGAGACGTCAGATCCCACGGTTGTCCTTCCTCTTTGATCAATGGCCCAGATCACATTGCGATCTCGTGACTCGGGACTTAGTGACTCCAAGAGCCTGTTCTTCCACCTCCAAACTCATGAATCCCTGATACGTAAAATGGTCAGATCTCTGCCACCTGTCCTCCAACATGGATGGTCCCAATGTCTTCGGGACTTTTGGGATGTAGTCGAGTTCACTCTCCTGCCTAAGTAAAGGTTAATATCGATGACTTATAGAGCTTCGATGGGTCCCTAGGATCTACGGTCCAGGATCCTATTGCTATTTGTGAAGGCTAAAAGAGAGAGGCATTAACGCCTATGCTCTTTCTCTAGATCTATCATTGTTGACAGGCTTGGGGTATTCTTGAAAGGATTTCGACCGTTCATTTACCAAGCAATAGGGTATTTTCTTTCTATATTTGAACTCTCTATCCCTTCTGAGCTTGAATCACGAAGTTCAATCTCTCAGAGCTTCAGGCTCCCATGACCCCGAGACCTTAGAAAACTACTCTTTCTTGCATAAGGGTTCCAGAACCAGATTGCATGAACCCTCAGATGATTCTTGGGAAATTATCCCTGATCTTAATCAAGTCTCTGGTAAGGTTCAGTACGATTACAAGGTTTATGGGGTGTTAGCACTTGGTAAATTTCCTAGAGGTTGAAAACAGAAGAAATCTACAAAGGTAACTTTATCCAACCACCTTTGAAGCTGGGATATAGCCCTTCCAACTTCAGAGAGGGATCTCTCTATATGATTTAGCTATGTTTCCAATTTTAGATATTAGGCTAGGTAAAGAAATAGGTCAGTTTTGTTGTCAAAGTGTTTTTTGAATTGGTTGAGACAGTCTACACATCCATTGGGCTATGGGGTCTGTGTTTAATAAAATATGAAATACAAACCAGAAATGCAAAGGGAAAACTTTCATAGGGAAAGATAATATAACCACTGGACCTTTTAGTAGCTTAAATGATGATTAGCAGAAAAGATGAGAAAGATAATTTCAACAAACAAGCAGTTAAGAATTCCTTTATTGAAAATACCAGAATAAAAACACTAAAATCTTTTGAGTCAGAAACAGGGTATACGAGATAAATCCGGCAACATTCATTACTCTTAAATATTAGAATTAGAAAACAAGATGATCACAAAGAAAGAATAACATTCAACTTAGAGAGAAAACATCACCAGTGAATACACGCAAGAATCCTGTAAAAGTGCCTCCTTTTTATTAATGCAAGATCTCTTCAAAAATATTACAGTCTAATAGCGTCAGGGTGTGAAGATCAACAACCCCCAATACTTCGAAAGGTGAAGTATTTATAACTCAAATTAAAAAACGTTCCTGTCATAAATGACCAGGACGTGCTAAATCTATTTTTAGCCTAACTAATTTAACAAATTTCCTAAATCTTGGAACTGCTTGATGACTTGGTGTAACAACACGCTAATTTCTAGGTAGACCGTTGATGAAGCCTTTGCACGACCTCATCTGACTGGAAAACTGACTGGACCTAGTCAATCCATCTGCTAATTGATTAGATCACAGAGCTCTTCCCATATGAGATGATTGGGCATGTTGACTTTGAGCAGTCTTCGATACACTTCGTCCATTTCTGTATACTTGGCGAATGTAGGCTTGGTGAGGAATATGTATCGAATCTCGTGTTGGATACTGATGTCCCACTAAAGGGCATCCAAGAATGTTTTGTCGGTGATTCTCCCTTGTATGCCAACAAACTTTGAACTGTCCTTAGCCACTTCGGCTAATCTCTTCTTGTAGTCTGGGAGTGTCATTAATTTTTCATTGATCACTTTCAGACTAGGAAGACCTTTCTTCTGGAGAGATTTAATCTTACTGAAGAATATCTGTACCCCTAGGTCCATGGCGTAAACCTTTTCTTCCAACAGAAGCATTAATCCTCTCTTGGTCAAAACTCTTTTGACCTCAAGGATGGTTTCTATTCTGTCTTCAATCTTCAGCTCTTCTAGCTCCTCCCTGGTCTTAGAATTGAGGAACTTGATGATCTCATTTTCCTGTGTTGGCATGTCTCTCAATTCTACTCTGATCTTCTCAATGGCCTGTTTTCTCCTCAGCACCAACTCATTCTGCTCGAACATGATCTGGATCATTGGCCATATTTCATTCATGGACTTAGTGATGTCCATCCATACATTCTCTTTAACCTCGACCAAAGTCTTTCCGGCCACTATCTGCTTCCGAAGCTGCTGTAACTCCTACTTGAGCTACTCTGTCACCTGCTTTTCCTTGGAGAGGCTGGTCTGGAAGGAAGTTTTGAGTTCCTGAAGGTTCTCAACTTCCTTTTTAAGCCTGCTGATCTCTGTCTCCTGCAGGTTCATCTTTTCCTTGGATTTAGCCAGGTCGGTTTTCTTCTCCTGTGATGTCAATGGAGTCGCAGATGGAACTGTTGTCACTGATGCTGTACTCACTCCTAAAATTGGAATGGCACTCAATGGAACGACTTCCATTGGCTTCAGCTGCTCCTTTTATTTTAGTAGTTTCTCCATATCGGCTTCCATTTCTTTGAGCTGTGCATTCTGCTCCATGATCAGCTTGAGCATTTCATCCTTCTCACCTTCTTTCTCTACTATCTCCTTCGCCTGGAAGTCCTCTGTGGGCGGGAGCTTCAGTGGTTTCCTCAAGGAGGCGATGTCAGCATTCTTCTTCTTTATCATTTCCTCCGCTGCTTTGACATTCGAAGGGTCATAGCCGATCTTAAGGACCAACTCCTCCAAAGTTTTGATTCTATTGTCCTTTGCAAAGGACAATATCTTCTCCAGCTTGAGTTGTGTTTGAACATTGTTTAGTGACACCTGCAATTTGGCTGCAGAAGTGGAAGTGTACACCAACATGTAGAAGGCCATTTCTCTGGTCTGCTTATGCAGATCCATCTAATCAGCTGGGTGCACATCCTTCATCTGGAATTCGAAGGTGGCCCTCTTGTAGTCCGTGATCACCTTGGGGTCTGGTACCTATGCCTAGAGGAAGGCCATGTGCATTTTTTCCCTTTTCTGTGTCAAATGCAGAGAGCAGGCTATGCTGCGCAGTCGACGTCTGCTTCCAAAACTGAGCACAAGTACTGTTGGTAAGGATCTGGTTCTTTTTCTTGATCAGCTCGTACTTCTCAAAGATACTAAGCTTTGGTCCCACCTTGCTTGGCTGAGTGTTCAAAGGTGATTCTATGGTTTTCTTCAGAAATACTGGGGTAATGTCCTTATGCAGGCTCGAACCAAAGGGTGGAATAACAGGCTTGGTCACTATGGTAGGCGGGGCTTCTTTTTCTCTAGTCAGGCCAGGAACTAAGATTGTCTTCGGACTCTTAGTGTGCAACTGGAACTCTTCGGACGATACCTCCGTGACAGGTGGAGATAAATCCTTCCTTGACCTCTTCTCTTTTGGGACCTGTGGCATGGTCGTTGGTGGCACAGTGGTCGGGGGAACCTGCTGTTCCACTTCGACCAAGGTGTTAGGATCCCACACTGTCTGATTTGCAAATTTTTCCACCTCAGGCTTAGGCACATGAACATACGGGATGTTTTTGTTCTTCACCCTCATCCTTAAGATGATCCCATAAGGATCATAGTGCCATGGGAAACTCATGAAAAACTTCATTTCTCTCAACATCCTGTCTACTTCCTCCCTGGCACCATGACTGTTGTAGATGAAAGAGCCAATCTACCCCTTGATTCTAAGCTACTTCTTTTTTTTCAATGATACAAAATGAATATCATCTGAATTTATAATCTGCCTTATATATTCTAGAGCAAAAATCCTGACAGGCAGATACTTGGGCAGTTTATACGGTGCCAACTCGCACCCGTATATTCTAATCTCGGTGTAATATTTATACAGGTACCAATCCTCGGTCTTTGTGTTGTCCAAGAGATGAAGGATTCTCTTGACTTCATCGGTTATTTGAGGCTCAGGCCTACTGCTCAACATACTTACCACAGGGTGGTACAACTGATCAATGAACGCCTTGAAACTATACTCTGTGGAGTTGTGCTTGAGCAAGGAAGTCCATGCTGTGACTGGATGAGGTTTTCCATATTCATCCATATTTTGCATGGAAAAACTAAATTTATCCACCTGGAAGAAGATGAACAGGTAGGCTAGTATTGATGAATATCTGAACATGCCTTCTGTGCCAAAATTCACGAACTGTTTATCAATATTGTATGCCAAGAATGTGCTGAAATCAAACTGGGTGGTGGGCCTTTCATCAGTGGAGAAAATGGATAGGAAACCCAAAATGGGCTCATCTACCCAATGGTCAGAATAGTATCCTAACAGAGCAGAGAGGGAGGAGATGACCTGGTTTCCCTTAGTTGAGAACATGGAGGACGGGTAAGGAGGATTTGTGGAGGGAAATTGAGTGGATGAGGGAAGGAAAAGCTCGAATATTTGAGCTCTTTGGGGGAATGTCATTTTCTGGTATAATTTGGCGAGAATTTCCAGGTTGAAGGGGGACGCAGAGTCATCTCGAGGAATTTTCATCATCTGGTCTATGGCTTCGGGCGTGATGAGGAAAAAGATATCTCCGGATGAGGAGACGATGACTCTTTGCTCGGGGATATAATGATATTGACACTTGAGAGCAAATTTGAGAAAATGGTGGATCTGAGGGAAGAGGTAGAGTGGTAAATTGGACTCCCATAGTCCAATTTCATCACTCTGGTCTAGGAAAACCTCCTTGAGCCACGACTGGAGGTCCGAGAAATCAAAATCACATTTGGTATCTGCGATTAACCGGTCTTTGTCTACCAGTGGGATCCTGTCCAGGTCGACAGGAGATGGGAGAAACAGATTCTCCTCTCCTTCTGCTTGTTTGGACTTTGGCGCCATTTCTGCAATAGTACCTGCAATAAACACGACATTAGTGGGGGCGACTGATTGTGGATGAGGGAGACGGAATGTAACGAGGGAGTAAGCAGTGAGTTTATCTGGTGTGAAGGGTGAATAGCGAAAGTAAGGGAAATAATGGTGGTTTTATTTAAACTGGGGTCAGTTGGGCACGGGAGACAGGTCAGCTGGATAACAGATAGGTTATCCAGTAATAAATGGAAAACGGGTCATTTGGGGGTGAGATGGCAAGTGACTGTGGCTGAAAGATACAGATGGGTGATGTGGCAGCTAGGGATTGGAGGTAAAAGTCGTAATAAGGGGCTTTCTATGAGCGAAAGGGGGTAGGGACTGACAATAGTTATGGGATGTGACTAACTCGAGAAGAAGTGGAAGGTGACGTCCCTAAGTGGCGGAGGTCTGTCAGATAGCAGATGGTGACGAGACTTTGGGGCAAATAGTTTGACGCCACGTATAAAAAGGGACCCGCCAGGGAGGGAAAACCATTCCGACCCCCCCCCCCTCAGTTAAAAACAGATCATCTAGGGGGGTCCGAAATCCATTTTGAGCCATTGATATGCGCGACTGTTTCTAAGACGTAGATCTAAGCGCACTCTTTATCACTCATTCCAGACCCCCCCCCCCTCCATTAAAGGCAGAATGGATGGGGGGGTCCAGAATCCAATATTGACCATTGATTTAAGCGCTCAACCCTGGGCCGTCCAGATGCGTGCAAATGTTATCAACGATTCCGGAACCCCCCCTGATTAAAAGAAGAACGGTCGGGGGGGTCTGGAATGCTCTATACACCGTAGATTTGGGCGTCGCAATCAGGACGATTGATATGTGCGGGGAGCATAAATGGGGAGTAGAAAACACATGCGCTGGGAAAAACTTAGGATAAATGTATTTTATGGGTTTTTCCCCAAACTTTTCAAGTAGATACCACCACGGGGCTTCGACCAAACGATCTTCTAAGCATCTGAAACATGGTGCAACATTTACATCAAGCCGGTTTTATTGGAATGAAACAATAAAGAAACTAGCCTACATACTAATCTATCTTGCTATGACAATTAACCCAGATTAAACTGTTGGGTTAAGAATTTACTCTACCCTGGGGATATCTTACTAAGATTAGACAGTCTGGCCAGATTTATTCACTAATCTAACCTAGGCACTTTGGCTAAGATTAAATTGTTTAGCCAAATTCATTCACCACCCTATCAACATTCAATTTTGAAAAGAACTTGACCATGCTTGAAAGGTATGGACCAAGTTACTATTATTGCATGGGGCTTTTATTGCAATTCTTTTATGCCCTCTTTTTCTTTCTTTTCTTTTTTTTTGTTTATTTTCTTTTCTTTTCAAATTATTTGCAGAATGAAAAATCATTTGTCAACAAAAACACTAGAGACAGATAATATCCCTGTCACCAGTTGATCCTATAATTTATAAGGTGATAACAGCGGCTCCACCTAGGGATGGTACTTGCCCTGTGAAGTGCCAAGAATCCTGGTTCCTGTCATTCTGAAAATTTCTGCCTAGTAGTCTTTGTTGGTTTTATTCTCAAAAATTGGAAAAACAATGGTCAACATCTTAGGGCCTTCTCTTCGGGCTTCAACCAACTAACTAATGTTCTTCACTCAGAAAATGCAAGTGAAAAATAAAATAAAAATGATATGTAAAATGGAGAGTGAAACTCGAATCTTCTACTGAGGTGGCACATAATGTTTCAGCATTCTGCCATTCACAGGTCCTCCTGGTAGATCTGTCCCATCAACATTGCTTAGCAAGAAAGCATTGTTTCCCCTGAAAGCTTGGATCATGTATGGTCCTGTCCACAGACTTTCAAATTTTCCATGATTTCCCTTGTCTTAATTTCTGGCGTCCCATCTCAGCACCAAATCTCCTAGCTCAAAATCATCTTCCTTGGTTCGTTTGTCAAAGATCTTCTTGATGTTTTCTTGGATTACCTAAGTTCTGTTGAAAACGTCCTCCCTAGACTGCTGCAAATGGATCATCTGGTTGATCCTTCTCTGTGAGTCATTTGGCTCAGCTTGTACATATTGAAGCAACTTCATGACGGGGACTCCTAAAGAAGTGGGGAAAACTGCCTCAGTGCCATAGACCAGCTGGTATGGTGACATACCAATTGACCTTTTGGTGGTCAGTCTGTCAGCCCATAATGCAAACACCAACTTGTTGTGCCAAGATTTCTTGTTTTCCTGCAATGTTTTCTTGATGATATTTACCAAGATTTTGTTTGAAGATTCCGCCAGCCCATTCCCCTGAGGGTAGTAGGTTGTGGAATGCCCCAAACCAATGTGATACTGGTTGCAAAAATCTATGAGCTTCTTCAATCGAAAATAAGTTGCATTATCAGTTATAATATTTCTAGGACATCCAAAGTGAGACAAAATATTATTTTCAAGGAATTTGATAATAATAGAGTCAGTGTCTTTCCTGCTTGGTACTGCTTTGATCCATTTGGTAAAATAATCGGTGGCAGTGAGAATCCACTTGTGCTGGCCTGAAGATGGGGGGTGTATTTCTCCAATGAATTCGAGTCCCCATTGCTGGAAAGGGGCCTCAACTGAGATCGATTTCAGAGGTAGAGGGAGGAGTTTCCTTTTGCCTTCAAACAGTTGACATTGATGACATGCAGTTACCTTTTGATGCACATCGACAAATAGGGTGGGCCAATAGAATCCATCTCTGAGTATTTTGTTGGCTGTGACCTTCCAGTTCAGATGGCCACCACATTTTCCTGCATGAAACTCTTGTAACACTTTATTAGCTTCATCTTTCAATAAACAATTTAACATAATGCCTACAGGATCTTTCCAATACAAATTGCCTTCTAGAATACAGAATTTTAAGGCTTTCAACTTTAAAAATCTAGCTTTAGTCTTAGTCAAACCAAGGGGAGTTTGTAGATTTTGCAAAATGAATATAAGGTCTGCGTACCATGGAGAGTTGAGAAATACCTCTCTCACGCTTGGAGTTGCCATCTCACTCTGTTCATCTGCCACATCTAAAAAATTAATGTCAAGAGCATGGAAGTTCGATTCAGCCATTAATTTTGCTAGGCCTTGACCCTTAATTAGTTTTGTAGGCTTAATCTCTATATTGTATTCTAAAATAACAACAATCCATTTTCCCCTTCTTCCATCAGGGTTGTCCTGTGTCAAAATGTCTTTTACTACCACGTTCGGAACATATGCTATGGTGTGGGAATGAAGAATGTAGATTCTAAAGTCTTTTATGGCTTTTACCAAAGCAAAAGCTTGTTTCTCCATTATCTTGTAATTCAGAGAAACGTCTCTTAATGCTTTTCTAAAGAAATCTATGGGCTGTTCATACCCTTCGTTGTTCTTTTGCAGTAACGCCACTACTATAGTATGTTCGGAAGCGAAAGAAAAGAGATAGAAATCCTTAGTAAAATCAGGACTGATCAAAACATGGGCTTCTGTGAGTGCTCGTTTGACTTGTTCGAAAGACTGTCTGGACTCGAAGTCCCATTTTATTTTTACATCCTTTTTTAGCATATTTGTAATGTTTCTGAGGAGTTCTGCTAGATTGGGAATGAATCTTTGTAGAAAGTTTATTCTCCCGATAAAAGACTGTAGTTCCTTGAGGTTCCTGGGGTGTTCTAATTTTTGTATGGCCTCAATTCTGCTGGGGTCTATTTTGATTCCATATTTGGAAATGATGTGTCCTAGCAGTTTGCCTTCCTCTAACCCGAAAAGGCTTTTCTTAGGATTTAAAGAAATCCCAAACCTTCTACATTTCTCGAAGACTCGTCTGAGGTGTTGTAGGTGTTTGTCATCAGATCGGGAAAACACAGTTACATCATCTAAATAGACGACAATAAAATTACCCAATTCTTCCACGAAAGCGATATACATCGCCCTCTGGAATGTGGCTCCAACATTGATCAGACCAAAAGGCATTTTCACATACATGAAAGTGCCCCATGGTGTGGTGAAAGAGGTTTTGTCTTGGTCATCCGGGTGAACTAGGACCTGATTGTAACCCGAGAAACCATCCAGCAGAGAAATTCGACTGGACCCGACCACCCTTTGCAAGATGTGGTCCATTTTCGGCAAGGGGTAATTATCCTTCAGGGAGACTTTATTCAGATTTCAAAAATCTATGCAGAGTCTGATTTCCTTGGTTTTCTTACGTGTAGGGACCAAATTAGAAACCCATTTGGAAAAACGCAACGGAACTATGATTTTAGCATCGTACATTTTTTGATTTCCTTTTCTATCAGAGGGAGCAACTTGGGATTTATCCTCCTAAGTTTCTGCCTAAACGGTTTTTGGTCTTCTTTTATTGGAATTCTGTGTTTTATGATGTTGGTATCATAAGCTTTCAAATCTTCATAGCCCTAGGCAAAGACATCCGAATATTCTTTGAACAACTCAATGTATTTGAGTTTTTGCTCTGGGGGTAATGATTTAGACAGTTTGACTATCCTGGGTTTCTCTTCAGTCCCTATATTACAGTCTTCTACCTCTTGTCCATGGGCTTCAATTTTCGGTTTTTTGGCTATGTTGTTAAAATCAAACAAGTCCTCTAAAGGAACTAAACCTCTAGGAAAACATTGCTTTTCAAATGTAAAACATCAGCATCCATTTCATCATCGCCTAATTCTCCTAAATCTACGCTATTTACACTATCAATTTCAAAATCAGAACTATTTACATTTTCATCTTCGTTCTCTAAATCTATATTTGTACATTCAAAATCGTTTTTGCACTACAGAAAGTCTTTGATTTGATCATCATTACCAAACGCTTGCCAGTACCTATTATTGTCGGGAATGGTTGGTCTGCATTTCACCTCAACAGTGTATGGACGAGTCAAGCGGAAAGGAATATTATAGGTGGCTGCTGACATAGCCAATTCGTCTGCCCGAATGTTCTGTCCCCTCGGCATTACCTGCAAGTCAACTTCAGTGAAACATCTAAGGGCATCTAGAACAAAATTCCTATAAGCTCTAAGACATGGGTGTTTCGCAATGTACTCACCTTTGATATTCTTTATTATCAACTCAGAATCACCTCTTACCATAATCTGTTTAGCACCAACTCTTTTCAAAAGCTTCAAACCGAGCATCAAGGCTTCGTACTCGGAAACATTGTTAGTGCATTGGAAATTTAATTTGTAAGAATGGTTCTCTGAATACCTATTTCTATGATTATGCAGCCAGACTGCTGCTCTAGCTCCTTCTTTGCTCACTGCTCCATCAAAATCCATGCTCCAGAAATCAGTGGGTAACTCTTCAGTTATCACGTTCTTCATCTTTGCTACCTCAATGATTTCTTGGCCTTCATCTGGACTGGATGTATCTTATGCCAGCCGAGTGTCTATCTCTCCCATGTCACCATCATTGTACAAGATAAAAGAATCCAAGTCAGAATGCGTGGAGTAAAGAGGATAGTTGTGCGTATTTTCTTGGCTACTGACCATGTACTTCATCAATGTTTCTCTATATAGCCTTCTTTGTTGCCCAAAAATTGGGATAGTGGCATAAGACATATCTAGCTGCAGGGTACCTCTCAACTTAGCCCCCTAGGACCGGGAAAGAAACATTCCATACTTCGGAGGGATATCTATGACTACCACGTCCATGACCATGTTCTTTGCAGGAATCTGAAACAGGGTGATACATAGGTCCTTAATCAAACCAATACATCTAACTTTACTGGAGTCAAATGAGTGTAAATCCTTATAACGTCTGGTGACCTCCAGTCCTAGTTTCTCCATTACTTCTTTAGGCATCATATTGTGAGAAGCACCCGAGTCCAACATAGTGTTATGCAATATCAAGTCATGTATGTTTAGACTGATGTAAAAAGGAGCGACATCACCAGTATCATCTTGACCATCTACTTCTGGTCCAAAAAGAAGCTCGAGCTGATCATCAGTAAGGTTCATAGTGTCTGAATGATTTGTTGATCCAATGGTTAAGGCCTTCGTGCCTATGTCAGGTTCAATGGTTAGTGCTTTAATCACCTGTGAACAATAAACATCTTTGTTCCTCAACTCAGAAAGTGGGATGGGAATTTTTACTTTGGCCAATTCCCCCTCAAGGATGAAAGGTGTGGGAGCTCTGCCCTGGCTCATCAATTCTGGTTTGTCCACCATATTCTTCTGTTTCGAAGTACTTGGTGGATTAATAGGTGAATCCTCGGGCTGAGACGACCTTTTTAGAATAGTAACGTTTTTCTTCAACCTCTAGGAAATTTACCAAGTGCTAACATAATCCAACCACTTTTGAAGCTGGGATCTATCCCTTCCAACTTCAGAGAGGGATCTCTCTATATGATTTAGCTATGTTTCCA
>CBVK0100099647.1:0-17172 GCA_900067695.1 Picea abies | reverse complement strand
TAAATTGTATTATTCATTTAGGATAATAGTGATTTATCCTCAAGTGATGACTGAATGATTTAGTTAAGATTTATTATCCTAGTCACCATGTAAGGTGTTAAGATCTAGAGAAAATATCTCTATGATGTGGCATCATCCATTGTACTATATATTTGTAGCATTGGTGTGAATACTTGTACAAGATGGCTTAAGGCATTTTCTGTCATATTGTTGGTCTTGTCTTGTGTGTTCTATTTATTAACATATTTCTATTCTTAGCTTTTCATTATTTGAGTTTCATTGGCATATGTCATTAGACACACCTATATATGTGGTATTCACAAATAATATTATTTGTCACACTTAGAGCATTTTTTTTCGCAACTTGGGTGATTTATTTTCCCACATGCCAACTTGTGAGCATATGAGAGGTTTGTATTGGTCTTGCAACCAATAACATCATTGAGTATAATGCAATTATTGAAATATTTTTGGAAACCATCTCTTTTGGAATTCAACATATGGTAGTGCACCTAGATTCACAATCGATAATGTCACAATTGAACAGTGTATACCATGTTTGTGATCTTGCATTTCTAAGGAAGTATTTGTGGGTGATATTTCTTGAGCACTATTTTGAATGTATTACATATACTCATGTCATGAGAATATTTAAGGATGTAATTGATTCATTAACTAATTATGTATTAGATTGGCATCTATCTCATTAATGTAAAAAACAATGCATGCATGAACATTATCACAAAAAACAATCGCATCAAATTGTTACACAAATGAGTAAGTCCAGAAAACCATGTATATATAATAATAAAACAACATCATGTCCAAAATGTGTAATGTCATATATAGGATTGGACTTTCTAGCCTTTGATGATATAATATAGGTTCATTGATACAAAAATTTATATATACAAAAGATGTGCCTTGGGTGTAATCTCAATATGTGTATCATGGTAATAAGTAATGACATTTTCCAACTATAGGAAGGGTCAGAACTAGGCACGTGGTGACCCACTACCTGCCTCTAGAGACACTCTAGAAGATCTTCAATTTGCACCACTGGTACCTTGTGAGTCCACTCCTCGAGGTTCCTTTGAATTATTAGAAGCACTTTCTCAATGTCTTCTCCTCCCTCTAGTTGGTCCTCATCTCTACATCCACGTCGATGCCTGGGGTATTCTTGAGTCAACCCCTCGAGGTTCCTTTGAATTCTTAGAAGTAATTTCTCAATGTCTGCTCCTCCCTCTATATACCTCTAGATAGTCCTCGTCTCTAAATGTCTGCTCCTCCCTCTATATACCTCTAGATAGTCCTCGTCTCTACATCTACATCGATGCCTGAGGTATTCAACTAATAGGACTAGACCTACATATATCCCATCAAAATTTTTGGTAACAATATTACACGCGAAAAACTTTTTTACCTCTAAAAACAAAAAATTATATATAATAAAATATAAAAACATCATAATACATTCAAAATATAAAATAGTTATTACCGATGTTTCCCCGTTGGGCATCTCGAGGTAGCACCAGCTTGGGATCCTAACGAAATTCCATCCCAACATATGGGAAGTCATCAATCACAATCAACTAATGATACCAAGATAAAAAAATTCATCATTTAAAGTTTGGGTGACTCCCTAGCTCCTAGCATGTACATCACGTCTGCCTATCGAACCATCTTGGGCTCTCTAAGTCCCATATGTGGGTGATTGGTGTAAGGGTGCACCGTCGGGAGCCTCCCTAAAAAGAATGAGCATAGTATGTGTTGTACCCAAAGTTTTTGTGCCTCCTTATCTCGTAGTTACCAGGCTAGGATTTCATGTTGGCAAGTAGACTTGTCGCCCAACCATACATCATAGGCCTCAAACACTCCACTCCATAATGAATTTGGGGTTGTGAAGCCTGGCATGGAGAAGTGGAGCTTGACATCCATGTAATATTTAAAAGAATGAGCTTGAGACTAAGGTTTTCATTGTTGTTTATGGGGATTGGGAACTCGCTTTTTGTGTTCTTGCTGAGAAATATGTATATATGTATTGTTGAATAGTGAGTGCGCAACCCCCTCATCCTCCTCCTTCCAGGTTTACTAACGGCCCTCACAGAGACAACTTTATAAGGAAATATATCATCAACCTCGATCTTTATAATATCATCATCTGTCACAAAGGCATCCCAATCTAGTTCCTAATAGTCGACAAGTGTTTGGAGTAGTTGTTTTTTAGCGTGCATGTTTGGACATCTAAAGGATTTTAAAATTCCAAAATTGTAAAGTGCATCTATTACCTTGAGATCATTGATAGAAATGTTATCTACTTCTCCCTCTCCATACAATTGCCATCTTCAATTTGTCTCTGCACTGAGAAAAAAAATTTGATGGTTAGATGCTTCTTTCATCAACTTTTGGAAGGGACATGTGTTCTTTAAAGAGGACAAAAGTGGGTACCCATATTTTTTCTTCAGTATGGGAATGAGTAGGTCCTTATACCTATGACCCATGTGAAGGAAAAGCATGGGTGTGTAGTTCCATTTTTGCAAGGTTCCCCATCAGTAAAATCACTGGAAACAAAGAGAATGGGGAGGAGAAAATACTAGCTCAGACAAATTTTGACTAGTCTAAATCATCATAATCCATTGCTAAATATTTGGGTGAAAATAGTTTTCCAAAGCCTTAAGGTAAATTTTAAAATATTTGACTATTTATACACATATTTTTACCCACTTGTGCATAGTGTTGTACCTTTTAACCCATTTTCATTATGGAGTTTGGATTTTTTTTTACTAATATCATTTCCATGGAGTGTTTTTTACCTTTTGTAGGAATAAGGAAGGATTGAAGTGACTTTATTTGGAATTTACCGCCAACTTTTATTTGGATATCGAGGTAAATGAAATCAGACTAGTATATAAGTATAGGTAGATTTACCTTGCATTGTGCATTATTAGCCTTTTCTTTGTTTTGCTCTAGGATCCACCCCACTAAGTTGTGGAATTTAGCCACTTCTTTTATTATTGATTGTTGTGATTTGAGTGGTAGAGCCTACCTATCATGAACCACCCAAGTTAGCACCTTGCTCACCTTTTGGTGCCCATGCTAAGTTTTCTCATAGGTTTGGGAGTCCTCTTAGCTTTCCCATGACATAGTGTTTGAATATGCACAATCTCTTCTCACCCTTTTTTTGCCCATTCCTTATGGGACTCTTGTTATTATGTTTGGATTTGCCTTTTTCATTGCATGGTGTTACTTGTGCTTTTGAGCTTAATGCTCATCATAGTTTGCTACTCTTTGCTTACCACTTATGCATTCTCTTTTGCCACTTGCCTTTGCATCGATTGCTTCTGCATTTCGAAACCTTATCCCTAGAGGTAACATGCTTATGTTTGGGTGGTTGGGAGGAATGATTGTTAACCTCCCCACCTAGGTTCAATTTGTGCAAGTGACATGTTGAGCTCATAATGAGTATAATGTTGTAATGGATTCAGGCCCTGTTGTTGAACAACCTTGTGCCTTGAATATTCTAGGGTTTACCTTGGGTACCATCTTCGAAATGAGGGGAAGTAATCGGGGGGTTTCCCTGTGCAGTGTAACCTAGAAAAAAAGGTAACATGCTTATGAGTATACACATCCTATGCATCCCTTTTTTTCATTTTTTACATAGGTATATTCTATGTGCTTGGGACATAGTTGCATGCCCTACAAAACTTGTTTCCTCCACTGTATTTTTAGCATTATTTTATTCTTTTTCACTCCCCCAATTGGTTACTCTTACAATTACTATTAAGAATCAGTCAATGCCTCCTATATTGAAAATTTATTTCATTGGTACCTTTTGGCATCAATTATTGTCCAAGTCACCATCATATCATGCTTGTGTTCAAAGGATGTCTTTCAACATGTGTTCGCCTTTCTTCAAATTTCTTGATTGTTCTTGTCATCTTTCCCTATTGTTAAGTTGTTCTTAGTTTCAACATATCCAATGCTTTTCTCATGCCAATGCGGGAAGATTTGTTATTTCATTCTCGTTGATATGTATTCTCCTAGCGTCTATGACACTTTGACTTGAGAGATAGACTTAGAATCAATAGCCCTTGTGATTTACTTTCATCATTGGTAGGTTTCCTTGTGCTCATCAGATGATGTCTCATCATTGATCTTTGACATAGCAGTTTCCACTATGTTCGATGAAAACACATTTATTCACATGGTGGGTTTCGATGTACTTTAGTTTCCATTTTCATCATTAGTGGAATTCCTTGCCTCTATTAACAATTTTCATTAATGGTTGTTGCTCAAAGGGTCTTTTTTGTGCACTATTTTCATCTAATGCACACCAAAGATGCAATAGGTGGTGTGCTCTATTTAATTTTTGTCCAAGACCTTCACATCATATCATATTCCTATTATTTTCTCGTATTGGTTGATGGGGGATGCCTCAATTCCCTCCTTCCAATGGAACTCTTCCCATCAACACTAGATCATTTGCTCTAGGAACGATATTTAGAGATCTTTATAGTACCTTGGGGCTTGCAATGATCAGTGGAAAGTTCCCTCGCTATTGACAATGGCTATACATTAATGAATCCCGATCTATAGATTTTACAAGTATTTGACATCATCAAACCTATTCAAACTTTCTAGAATATACTAAGTACCTTGGAGCCCATTTTCATCATTAGTGGGTTGCCTTGTGTCTGTCAACGATATATATCAATGCAAAGTGTTCAAACTTCATATCATTTATTCATGTGGCATAGAATCATACATTGGGTGTGTTTGGATTGAAGACCTTCAACCATGGTAGATTTTCATGATCATAATGATATTTCCTAAGTTGTACATACTATACCATCTATCTCATGCAATTGGTACTTTTGGAGAATCATTTTGTACTTCACATGACTCTAATTGTTCTCTTGATATTTACTGAGACTTAGATCCACTTTGTATTTTCTCATGGCTATGGGACCGTTTTGACATGGATCCATTATCTATTCTTTCGTGGCTATGGTTTTGTATTTGATATATATACTCCATGGATCTACAATGTACTTGATTGACATCCATTCTTGTTTCTACGTAATCATGGGTATGCCCACCTCGAGAAAGAGAGTAATCCAATACTTTGGTCTTTTTTGTAGGTACCTTTTATATCCTAAGTTCATTGGACTCCACCTAGTTTCTCTTATCATATTCCTCTACATCATTATAATGTATTTCATCCATCAACTTCCCATTTGACCTCATACATTAGGGGGAATCTATTATAACATTATTTGTTCACCATTGACCATGGATGCCTTGTTGGCCAAGATATTATCCATTTCATATATTTGTTCCACATGAAACATATGCTAAATTGATTTTTGGTCTCATACTTGTGTACACTTGCATGTTTCCTTCAAGAAAGGCATGGGTGTCTTCCAAAATTGAAAAAATAATAAAAGTGCATTGTGCACTCCTTGACAGGGCTTACAAGATTTTGACAACTATACAACCCTAATTCTCATTTTCTGCGAACATAACCAACTTCTAATAGTACAAATTGGCACTTACCATTCTAGTACTCTTATGTTGGAGCATTATCTCGAGAATTTTGTCTTGAATTTTATGACCTTTCCCCTCTGCAAACACACTTATATTTGGAATTGACTCTCTTGCTTGGAGTTGGGATCTAAATCCTTGTTTATTTTCCCATCCACATATGGCAAGGAGTTTGAAGCAGAGTTGAATTCTATAAGTGGTTCGGGCAGGAGGAACCCAAACTTTGGTGACAAAGGTGCCAACAACAAATTGAGTGTTATTTTAACTGTTGTTTTCACATTTTGATTAATATATGAAGATCTTTCTTCTACCCCTCCCTCCACTCCTACCCCCTCCCCTCATGCCCCTCACCAAATTATGTTGTTATTTACGTGATTATTGATTATCAAATGCATGTTTTGAGGAGTAATTAAAAACTTGATGTTAGTTAGGATCCATTAGTCATAAGTTTGTCTTGTTATATTATCATTGATATTTAATGCTTTAAATGGTTTGAGGAAGGTGGTGTTTTTGTGTGCATATTTTAGGATAAGCTTGGAGTATTCAAGACTTTCTCTATACAAATTGTAAGACACAATAGATGAACCAAATAACTAGTCAGATGCACTTTTCCTCATCCATTTCCTTTATCTTTGACATAATAATTAAATTTGGAAAGTTGAGTAGTATTTCTTTTGTCCTCTCTATCAATTATTTGGCCCTAGTCATTGGGAATTGTTTCCTATAACAATGAACTGGTGCATACATTGGAGCGACATGTCTTTGATATGATGCACATTATCCCATACATTGAGAAACATGACAATGTGCCTACTTATATGGAGCTCAACTTCTTTCCTTCCAATAAGATGAAGTAGGATTTGTTTTGGAGCATGGAGGACGTGTTCTCATGGTAGATGAAATATGATTGGGGAAGACTTTGTAGGCAATTGTTGTTTCCTCGTGTATCAAATATACTTGGCTAGTTCTCATTATTACTCCATCTGCATTGCCTTTATAGTGGGCATCGATGATTGACCAATAGCTTAAGATCCATTCATCTGAAATATTGGTGGTCATGTCAAAGTGGGCAAGATCAAGCATTGGGAACTTCAATATTGTGCAGACATCTAGTAAACAAACTACTAAGCTTGAAGGTGTTTTTAACATAATATCATATGAGCTTGTATCAAAGCTACAAGAGATACTAGTCAATAATTATTTTAAGATTGACATTACCAATAAGTCCCATTTATGAATAAACCCCAAGAAAAAAGGAAAAATTCTTGTATTTTGGAATATATCAAGGAGTTTGTAATCAGTAAGAACTACATGCTTTAATGAAGAAAACAATAATGATTTGGAGGCTAAAGAAAGATGTTCTTTTACAACTTCTAGTCAAGCATCAACAACATATCTTTTTTTATTTAGATAATGAAGGTCTGAAATAGACGTGGGCACATTTTTCCAAGTTGCAGGCCATTAAAAGAGACATACAATTTTGCAAGTCTGATGGAGAAGCTCAAAGCCTCAAGTATTATGAAAAACAACTTACAAATAAGATATATACATAGTCAGCTAAAGTAAATATTCCTATTGTTTTTGAGTTTTTAGGAACTATGATTGAGGTGCGTTGTAAATTCCTCATTTTCCCACCATCAATTAATGATGGATGCAATTGAACAATTTGTTGTAAAGAATAATGTTGGTTGTATAAGAATTGATGTAAATGGAGTGTCATCGTCAAGGAAGACATTGGTCATGTAATTTCAAGATATAAAAGATATCAAGGTAGTATCACTTGTCATACATGCTACATGAATAGATGTAACATTGGCAACAACAAGTACATCAATATTTACGGAGTTGTCATGGACTCTGGGTGACCTTGTTAAGGCAAAAGATGGTGCCCATAGAATTGGACAAGTTTCCTTAATGAATGTTTATTATTTGCATGCAAATGAAAAAATTGATGGTTTAGTACACTTCAATTTTATGGACCCTTGTGACCCATAAACTTACATACGGACATTAGAGACTTCGAATTATTTGGGTGCTTTAGACGATGATGGAAATCTAAAAAAGTTATGGAAATTGATGAGTGATTTTCCATTGGATCCTCTTACGTCTAAGATGTTGGTTGTCAACCCAAAATTCAATTGTTCCATTGAAATCATTTCCATTACTATAATGTTATTAGTTCCCAATTGCCTTCTCCGACCTAGGGAAGCTCACGAAGTTGTAATTGAAGCAAAATATTGGATTTACACACATTGATGGAGATCATATAACACTTTTAAATGTCTGCCATGCTTACAAGAAGAACAATGAGGGTCCTACATGGTGTCATGAAAATATTATTAATACAATAGCCCTCAAATCTACAGACAATATGGAACAACAACTTGTGTGCATAATGAATGGATGCAACTTAAATTTGTGTAGCATTGACATCATTAGTCATGATTATTATGTGAATATATGAAAGACACTGCTAGTAGGGTATTTCATGATGCAGCTCACATGGAGCTTACAAGCCATCATCTAATAATTAAAGACAATCAGATAGTCCATTTACCTCCTTCTAATTATCTTGACCACAAGCCAAAGTGGGGCATATACAATGAATATGTATTGATAAGTAGGAACTCCATTCACATTATTGGAAACATGAATGAAGAAACAAAAGTTGGAAAAAAATTACCTAGTGCTAAAACAATGAACTTATCTAGGGAAGGTAATCAAAATATTTTATTTGCATCAAAAAGATTAGATGCACATGGGTACAAGCAAGCTCTTTTGGCAAGGTTTAAAGGTAAGGATCCCTGTGAATGTGATATCATAAAAATTCAATTAGAGTCATTGGATGATAATGGAAGAATGCAAGCTGTGGAGCAAAGAACAAAAGGTGGACTTCATAATTCAAGGCAATGTTGTATAGAACATAGTTCTACTATGTGCAGGGAAACAATTGAGCAAGGGAAAATTCTCATATAAGTAGGAAATGAAATCATCAAGTTGATCTATGGTAGGACCATGTGCCTTCTCCAACAATTGTCAAATCCCTAGATAAATTCGTCAGTACTCATATTTTGGAGCATGACAATGCAAATTAGGTGGGTGGGAGGATCAAGAAAAGGTTGAGATTGATCAACATAAAAAGGAGCAAGTCCATAGAATATCTATGACTAGTAGTTGAGAGAGTGCTTCATGTGAATTGATTGTACACGCATCCTCTAACAAGAAAGGGAAAATAGATTACCCAATGAAGGTGACTCCAACAAAAGAAAAAATAAATACAATATATCTCATGAATCAGGAGGGATCAAGCGCCAACTCGTTAGGATGTTGCACTTCAATGTGATCAGGATTCACATGGAAAGGAGATTGACAAGAAACAAGTTGAGAAATTTTTATCATGTAAGGATGAATAAATCAATTGTTTGAAAAAACATAACCAAAGACTGCTTACAAAAATTAAGAAATTAAAATGTGAGAATATGTCCACCCTATTAACTAAGAAAGAGATATCCATTGGCTCAATTAAATTGAAGAAATCTAGAATGGGAAGTCAAGTGTTTCTCGCAATTTGGTTCCACCCCCCCACTCAACAATTGAAAATAGATGCTTTACTAGGGGGAGAAGAACCAAGTGGAGGAACCTACCAACAAATACAACTACCTAGCAAAATGAAGTACTCAGATCACAATGCTCAACTTACCCATGCTTTGAGGATGAATCATTTCAAGAAGGGATTACTTGTAATGTACCTACATAAAATATATAAATTAGTATCTAAAGTAAATATAGACGTTAAGATAAGAGATGTTATTAATGTATAATATTAAATAGTCGACTCCTTATGAAAATAGATGTATCTCATAACATCATATGTATAAATAAGAGAGTCATACAACTTGTAAATTATCACTTGGAACATTAATATAATATGTGTGTGTTTGTGTGTAAAAGAGATAGACGTGAGATCTCTCCCCCAGTGATTAGTTGGGGAGGTCATGGGTTCGACTCTCTTGATCCCTCGAGGTGAGGCTTCATAATCAGGGCAGACGGTTTACCCTGTTTACCATCCATGGATCATGGGGAAGTACTCAGAAGATTTTCCGTGAGGATTTCCTTGGATATTGGTCTAGATTATATTGAGAACGACATGAAGGAAAAGATATAACAAGGAAATACACAAATATGTCGCAAGGAACACAATAATACAGTAAAACTCATATTCTATTAACGATTTTCTGGAATACAAAAGACTGTAAAATGCAATGCACACAAGCTAACTAGAATGGTGGTAGCTTATCTCTGAAGAGAGAGAGATGTGTTAGCTATGCTCATTCACAAGAAGATTATTACAAAGAGGTTGAAAAGGCCTTTTAACATAAAGCATAAATGAGAAAACCCTAAACATCTAAAACCCTTAACCCAGAAGATGAAGCACCGAAAGGTTTGTGGGACCTGATGTGGTTAGTTGATACGTCAATTCCCAGGAGCGCAAATTTTGCATACAATCTCTATTTGGGGTGTTGGGTACACTATAAAAAAGGTCTAGTTGCATCAATGGGGGCCAATGGATGGAACCCCAAGAACACCTGAAAAGGGTTGTGGCCAATAGATATATTGAGGGCTCTATTGTAGCTATGTTGAATACGGAAGGCTCTCATCCCATGTGCTTGGATGTTTGGAATTGTACGTCCTCAAGACATGGACAATCATCCTGTTCACTACCTCTGTTTTTCCATCAGTCTTTGTGTGGAAGGCAGTCGATTTGGTTAGTTTGGTGTCCATCATCGACCATAGTCTGGACCAAAAAGTACTTAGGAACCTATTGTCTCGATCTGAAATAATGGTTCACGAGAGTCCAAAATGAACCCAAACACATTCAAATAAGAGCTTGGTGATGACCTCGACTATGATGCTCTTCTTGCAGGGTGCCAAAACTGCCATCTTACAGAATCGATCAATGACCATGAAGACATAATCATTCCCATGCTTGGTTGAAGGAAAGTTGGACATGTAATCCATGGAGATGGACTCCCAAGGCCTATCTAGAGTAGGAAGAGGGGTGTAAAACCCCTATGTCTTGATGATAGGTTTGGTAATGGCATAGGTAGTGAAATATCTGATGTACTTGTGGACATCATGTCAGAGCTTCAGCCAATAAAAATGATTTTGCATTACTGCTATTGTTTCGTCAACACCAAATTTCCATGTTGTCTAACTATAATAAGCTTCCCAAATCAACTTTTCATGATTGCTTGAAGGAACATAGAGATGAATCAGATAGAATAATAATCCATCCTGTAGATGAAAGTATTGAACTGGTTTTCATGCGTGCAATGTCTGATATGTAGCAGCAAAGTCAGGGTCACTATTGTATAATTATGGCCACCCAAACATCTCATGCCCACAAGAGTTAACAATTGCAGTTAGTGTCACAACTGGGGGTCAATTGTGGCAATATGCAACATGGTTGGTGTGGCCCTTCTTGTATTTGATGTTCAAGTGGAATTATTGTAGATACATGGACCATTTCTGATTGCAGTCATTATGTAACTTTCCATGTGTCTACATGAATTGCAGAGGTCTGTGATCATTGTGGATGATATTTTCCTTTCCTAGAATGTAATTCTTCCACTATCGACATGTATGCACAATGGAATACATCTCTTTGTCGTAGATGGGGTATCTACGAATAACATCATATAATGTTTCACTATGATAGGCCATCGAATGTCCATGTTGAGTGAGGACTGCATCGATAGCATAATCCAAATAATATGTCTTAATATCAAATGCTTGTTGTAGGTCTGACAGAATAAGGACTAGTGTTGAGCAGAGGCAGAATTTCAAATCCTTGAATGCTTTCTATTGGGAAATAGTCCAAACAAACTTGGCCTTCGCTCCACCCTTGGTCACCTGGCTTACGACCCAAGCGATATGAGAGAACCCCAACACAAACCTGCGGTAGATGTTGGTGAGGCCCAAGAAGCTGTGGAGCTCGGTCAATGTCTTCGGGGCTGGCCAATAATTAATGACTTGGATCTTGGCTAGATTCCCATGCACACCCTTCTCATCCATGATGTATCCTAAATATTGGATTCTTTGCATATTGAATGGACACTTCTCCAAATTGGCATCGTAGGGTGCCCAAGACCTGTTGAATGTGCTCCAAATGTTCCTCCCGGGTTTTTCTAAAGATGATGATGTCATTCAGATATACGACCAGAAAGGAGTTTGTGAATTACTGCAATATATCATCCATCATCCACATGAATGTGTTCGGGGCATTAGTCAAGTCGAAAGGCACGACAAATCACTCGAAGATACCTTCTTTAGACTTGAAGGTTGTCTTCCATACATTAGTTTGCTCAATCGACATTTGGTAGTAGCTTGAGTTCAAATCAATCTTACTAAAACATTTGGCTCCCTTGAGCTAGTCAAGAAGATCATAAATCTAGGGGATTGGGTATGGGTTCTTAATTGTGATCTTGTTCGAGGCTCTATAATCAAAATAAAGTTGCCATGTCTCATCCTTGTTCTATACTGGAACAATTGGGCTCCCGCAAGTTGAGGAGATTTCTATGATGTGGCCCTTCATAATTAGTTCTTGGATCTGGCGTTTGATTTCCTCATTCTCCATAACATAATGCTTGTATACAGGGCCATTAGGCAGAGGAGCATCGGGTGTCAAATTAATTGAGTGCTTTACCTAACAGTGCAAAGGCACCCCAGTAGGTGAGGCAAATATGTCTTTGTGTTGTTATACTATCTTGTCTGCATGATACTGTTGTGTAGAGAGACCTTGTGCAGAGGTTTTGGCAGTTACAATGACCTTCCATTCACCTTTCAACCAAGCCATAAAGAGGACAAATATCTCGGTCTTAGAGACCACCTTTCTGCATTGCTTCATGGAGATCAAAGAGACTACAACAGTTGGGACTGCCTCTAGTACCCTATAGAGTTGACCTCCCAAAGTAATAATAACACTATGAGGCTTAGATTCATAAATAACATGATGCTTCCACATATATGGTTGTCCTAACAAAACATCACAAACTTAACATGATGCTTCCACATATATGGTTGTCCTAACAAAACATCACAAACTTAAAGAGGGGCAACATCACATAATACCTCGTCTTTGAAGGGTTTGATGTCATAGTGTAGGTGGCATTGTTGGTTGACATAGATGTCTCATCCCTGGCTAAGCCAACCAATGGTGTATGGATGAGAATGCAGTTTCGTTTTTAGGTTCAACCTCTTGACGACCTCTATTGATATTAGGTTCTTTTGGATACCACTTCCAACAATGAAATGGAGTGGGCTCCCCTTCACCCACATCTATGAGTGGAAGAGGTGTTCACCTTCTTCAACTTCCTCTAGTTCCTCTCGCTGGAATTTTGTGGTAGCAATGTTGACACTAGTTTCTACGTCAATGATCCATATTCCCTTTTTCGATTCAGAATCAGAGTCTGAGTCAGCATCTGATCCTAAGGATTTTGTCTCAGCCAACAATGATTGTTTGGAGCGACATCCATGAGTATTGTGCCAATGGATTTTGTGGAACTCACACCACTTTCTAGTGTCCTTCAACATCCCATTACCCTTCTTTATTGGGGCTTGGAATGGTTCTTCAACATCCCATTACCCTTCTTTATTGGGGCTTGGAATGGTTTTCCTAGGGTTGGCCATCCTTACTCTACCCTTTTCCCTAGGAGTTAGGGCCACCTTTATCGGGCTTCTGTTGCGATGGGTTTGCAGAACAAAAATCTCACTTATTTTTTTGTTTGAACTTCTGCTTGATCTTGACAACATACCGGTGAGTGGCTCCCAGTGAGGAGATGTCCATGAACTCCATATTTGTTTGTACGTACCTATGTAGGCCACTATGGTACTTCAAAACCAAGTGCCAATTGGAATCTTTAATACCTAGCTTTGTGCACAAGGTATGTAATATGTTAGTGTACTCCGACATCATTTGGTCTCTCTCTTGATGCATAGTTATCCATCTCATGTATTGGTCATCATAGTTTCCAACAGGGTAGTATTTCTCCTTGATGGCATCAATAAAATCCTCCCAAGTGGGTCATGTCCCAAAAATTGTAGACTCATCTTGAACATGTTGCTCACAGTAAGTATCCCACCAATATTTGACATGGGGAAGGGCCTTAAGGAGCTTGAAGGTGATTTTTTCATTGTTATAAAAATTTTGGACAAAGAAATAACCCTCTAGCAGACTTAACCATTTTTCCTCTCTTTGAAAATTAAATTAAATTTTCTTTCTTATAAATAGTTGGAGAACACCTCCCATAACTACCCAAAGATTAATTTGGTTATAATCCATCCACATAGTATTTGACTTTGTTAAATTGTTCCTTTATAATTCATGCGATTCTTTGCATAAATATAGGTAGAAGTAAATACACAGTACATTCCTCATATTCATGTAATTAGACATTTTTACTAGAAATTACTGCCCACCATAATTTGTGGAATTCTTTCTATAATTTAGGTAGGAGTAAAAAGTAAATATGTTGTACATAGAGATTGTAACAACCCCATAAATTTGACACTCCCAACATTTTACTCTACTCTCATTTTCCCGGGCCCTCCTGTGAAGGAGTTAAGCCTTGTCCCGCTTTGATACCATGTTGTTTTTCTTCATATGCGATATGATTGATATATTATTACAATGATGAGTGTTCCATATATAGGGAACATATGGCGACCATCCATGAAAGGATGTGTCCCTTGGATAATCAATAACTATTTATTATTATCATTTACTTATTATATATAGTATTTAATAATCAATAATTATATTATTAATTATCAATCTAAGAGAATGTCTTCCCGATGTTATCCAAACATCAACACTTGGAACTCCATATCTATTTGGATCTACCTATGTAGACCACTGTGATACTTCAGAACTAGGTGTCACTCGGAGTCTTTAATACCCAGCTTTGTGTGTAAGGTATGGAAGATGTTGGTGTACTACGACATCATCTGGTCTCTCTCCTGACGTAGAGTTGTCCATCTCATGTACTGGTCATCATAGTTTACAATAGGGTAATATTGCTCCTTGAGGGCATCAACAAAAGTTGCCCAAGTGGGTCTTGGTCCAAAAATTGCAGACTCATCTCTGACATGCTGCTCACAGTAAGTCTCCCACCAATCTCTGACATGGGGAAGGGATTTAAGGAGTGAAAAGGTGATTTTTTCACTATTAGAAATTTTTTGGAGAGAGAAATAACCATCTAGTAGACTTAACCATTTTTCCAAAGCGTCGACATCTATCTAGCCTTCAAATAAAGGAGTATCAAAGTTAACTTGTACCTTAAAGGGCATCGCACCTCCGAAGTGACTGTTGGTTGAAGGTGCCTATGTTGTTGTTGGCAGTTGTCGAAGGATCTGGGTGAAATTGTCCATCATCTCGTTCCTCTGTCACGCGAGGGCTTCCTCAAGCAACAATTTTATAGGATCTCCTGCTCTGTCGTCTCTCTTTTCTTCTTCCATGGAGGGCTACTTGGATCGGCATGAGCGTTCTTCCTCGAGCTCAACTAGTTCGAGACCCAACTCTCAATAGCCTTAACTCGTCAAGAACATGCACAAAGAAACAACAAATAACATATTTCTTTGATACAACTGATGCACAATATATTGAGAACGACATGAAGGCAGAGATATAACAGAGATATAACAAGGAAATACACAAATATATTGCAAGGAACATGGTAATATAATAAAACTCATATTCTATTAATGACAGTCTGGAATACAAAAGGCTGTAAAATGCATAACACACAAGCTAGCTAGAATGGTGGTATCTTATCTCTTAAGAGAGAAATGTGTTAGTTATGTTCATTCGCAAGAAGTTGATTACAAAGATGCCAAAAAGGCCTTTTAACATAAATCATCAATGAGAAAACCCTAAACATCCAAAACCCTAACCCCAAAAGATGAAGCACCAAAAGGTTTGTGGGCTCTGATGTGGTTAGTTCATATGTCAACTTCTTGGGGGTAAAACTTTTGCATATGATCTTTGTTTGGGGCGCTTGGTACACCATCGAAAAGTTCTATTCGAGGAGTACACATTTTTTTCATCCTAGCATCCGCCTTCAACTATAGTTTAGGCACTACCAGGAAAAAAAAACGTTGTTTAGGGCCTCAAAAGAACCCCGAAAGTTTGGGACCCAAAAAACTGTAGAAAAACTACCAAGATGTGGAACCATTCCGAATTAGTGGAATAATATGTGGTTCTTCTCGAGTTGGCTTCCCTAGGCTGGAGAACCTTGTAATACACTATATTACAACTAGTGAAAAAATAATAAATAAGAGAGTTGTACAACTTGTAGTGCATATGACTCTCTATTTTCTTACTAAGTTGATGCTAAATTGGATGATGGGCATGTTGGATGACACTCTAGCTATCACAACAAATAGTGGTAGGATACGCCTTATGGAAACCAAACTTAGAAAGAATGGGTTGAAGCAAAATTTCTTCATGTCCTGCACACACTCTTTCTTTATACTCAAAGATCCATACAACTCATAGTGCATATGGATCTCTATGTTCTTATTGAGTTGATGCTAAACTAGATGATGGGCATGTTGGATGGAACTCTCGTTGTCACAAAAAATAGTGCTAGGATATGCCTTATGGAAACCAAACTCAGAAAGAATATGTTGAAGCAAAACTGATTCCTAGCTTGCACACACTCCTACTTTATACTTGATCTTGGTGGAAGATAAATAAATGGAAGATTATTTCTTCCATGCCCAAGTAATAAGACTCAAACCAAGATTGAATGCCTAACTTGTAGTGGATTTCCAACCATTGGAGTAACCATCCCAATCAAATATGTAAAACCAACCAAAACAATAGAAGCCCTTGAATTGTATTATATGCCAAACAACATTGTACCTTTTATGTACCCAAGTATCTCGTGTAGATCTTGCATAAACTGAAAGACCAAACCAATAACAAATTAAATGTTTGGACAAGTATGAGTAAAATAAAACAAACTAGCAAATAGTTGTCGATCCAAAGTGGTATCCATCAGAGGTGTGGAACACTTCACAAATAATTTAATTCCATATTGAAAAAGGGGCCAACATTGATTTATAGTCTTCCGTGTGAAATATGCAAAGGATATATAATGTATAATTAGGCTGAGAAAGAGATATTCATTCCTAAGTATTCAAAGCCTATAATTTCCTAATAAAATAATCCAGGTCCCTTGAGTTTTCCATCTCAAACTAGTTCCCATGACTAGACTTCATATGGTAGATCAAATGAGGATCATTGCTAGTGCAAATGAGATCATCAACATACAAAACAAGAATCAAAATCTCATCATCCACTCATTGAATATAAACATTAGGGTTAGAGTGGCATCTATAAACTCACCAGTCATGGAGAAACCAGTCCAACCTCTCATACGAAGTACACAGAGCTTGCTTGAGTCCATAGAGAGCTTTCTTCAATTGACATACAATATTAGAGACACCATAAATAAACTAAGAGGTTGTTATGTTGGAGTTACTTCACACACACTTAGGATTTATTTTTCCTAATATTTTTTCCTTGTTTATTAGTCATTATTCAGTCTCCTATATTTTAGGAAG
>CBVK0100099646.1:0-16665 GCA_900067695.1 Picea abies | reverse complement strand
GGACATTGATTTCATTGATTCTACCCAATACCCATCGATGGAAGTTCATACATTTATGGATTGCATCACCTTGTTGGATGGTGATTTCCAATGGAAGTGGAAACAGTCATTCTTTCCCATCTACAACAACACGTTGATGAATTTGCAGGAGATGTCAATGTTCGACACCACTAGTGAAGTTGTGAAATGTACTGAATTTCTGATCATCCAAGTCCACAATAGCATATTATGGTTGGACAAGGGATACCCCATACATGGTGAAGACATACACTAGTTAACAGGCTTGTCCATGACAGGTCAAAATGTATCAGACGACTCTCAGGGGTTAGGGAAGCATGGCAAGAAAAAAGGTACACTCAACTTGTACGACCTATATGGAACTCACCAGGAATTTCTTGGTGCTCATATTGAGCCCATTAATGATGCAAAAGTCCATTGTGCTTTCTACCTCATCGCTCACAAGTTAATGAAAAATTATACAAAGAATGAGTATACACTCAATGCAATTGTGAATGTCGAATTCACCAAAATAGCGCACCATTGAACTGGTGCCAATACCTACTAACATAGATGTTAAATGCATGTAAAAAATTCCATGAGTGGACCACATACTTCATATATGGTTACTTTCTCATCACTTTTGTGATGTGGAAATGATATCCACTCTAGGGTCGACGACTTGCCAATAGTTTTGATCCTTGAATCGCCAAGTTATTCAATTCTTGACATGCTCGAAACTTGGTCAGCAATGTTGTTAATCACAATTCTTCTTTTTCACAGTAGCACAATGAGATGGTTACCATGACCAGAGGCTCCATATTCCATAAGTGATCCTCAACAATCATACTCACTATATTTGGTTTGGTATGAACTGCGACCACACCTTTGTGTGGCCATTAGGAGATGCCCCAATGTTGTATCATTTGAATCCTCTTTCATTGTATCTGAATGCAACAATGTTTGAAAAGGAGGTCAAGGGATGGTCGGGGATCATTAGGGAAGAGACTTTTGTGGGTACCTCCTACATCGTGTCAACCATTATGAAATGGTCTGCTCCAGTGGAGACATCAGATGCAAGACCTAGCCTGAGAAAGAGAAACGAGATACCATATATCTAAGAGAATAGGTAGATGAAGGTGGAGAGGAAGTGTTACCTAGAGGCACAACTCATATTCTATTTTCATTTATTCCCGATGATGCCATGATATTAGGTAAGAAATTTTGGGAGGTCTTGACTTCAGTTTTTCCTCAGAAGAAGTTTCATACCAAATCCCCATCCCAATCCCTTGGTGATCCTATTAGCACCAAGGCCATCCCCCTTTCCTCCATCCCACCTCAATCCCACACCACTCAAATTCCATGGCATACCACCCCACGTTGGACACGCAGTAAACTTTCCACCCAATTCACTTCACTATCCAAACCTTCCATCATACATATTCTTGATGACCTCCAATGTATCTCCAATCTACCACTATCTTCGAGGAAGCCAACACCCCACAGAATAGTGGGACCACCACCATTGCACACACACACCCAACATCCCTAGTCCATATCTAGTTTGACACAGTTTCACCAGACTCTACTTCCCATCCTGCCACAACAACTGGTGCCACTTGTCCATTCTCATCTACTTATCCTCAGATATCGAAAGTTCAAGTCCCCATATACATAACCATTGAAATTGTCTCCCATACAAAACCAAATATAGAGCTTGAAACACATATTCTTATGGAAGAGGAATCTCCACAGGACCATCTAGACACTCAGTATGACACTTAGTTTGCGCATAGTACTACTTCTATTAAGGAACAAATTGCGCCTCTACTACAGGACCCTTAACAACGATAAGATATCTTGGAGCTTTGCTTGCAGAAAAAATAGGTTCTTGCAACACTTCTACCAGAATTCATAGATAGGATTGCAAAAATCCTCATAGATCACTCACCTACCCTATATGGTATTGGTACCGCCATATTTTCTGAGTTTTCTATTGCAAGCAGTCAACCAGTTTCTTCGCAACCACCCTTGGATTCCATTTCCACTAGTCAAGAGTTATCCACATGGGATACACCATAGATCCTGCACCTTATCTAGGATGCCACTGACCAGGTGGAGCATAGGATCACAATAGTCGAGCATACCAATCAATCCCTCACACAACAAGATAGATCATTGAGAAAGGTTGTCAATGAAGCCAGTAAAACCAAATCATATGAGAAGAACTTGTGGGTACATGATGAATCCACTGTTGAAAAAGTTGCACAAAAGTTTGTTCAAGTCTAGCCTTCTTTCCGATGGGTCATTATTGAGTTGGAAAAAGATGTTACTTGCGTTGTGCTACCTAATAGAGTTGACCTCATTGCTAGAACATGGTCCCAGTTGGTGGCCAAGATAGATACCCTGCAACAAAAGGTATTTGTGTTCAAACTAAAGGAAAAGGAGAAACCCAAAAACATCCTCCATAATCTTACACATGCAGTCGAGGAGGTAACCACCGTCAAGTCCTCTCTTAATGCCTGAACCGAGGAATTTCACTGACGCTTCGATATGGTCATAGACTGCATTGGCTTCTTGGAACAATGGAGTAATCCTATCAAAGATATGTGCGCTGGGCTTAAACAGATGCATGCAGAATCCCAGGCCATTGTTGAACCTATCGAGCAAGATGCTAAGTTTGTCGACATAAAAACTAAGGATGGTAGGTTGGATGCCATGGATGATGCTAACAAATATGCGAAGAAAACACTTCAACATTTCAGGCCTATCTACGAAGCTAAGTACATTTTTTTGTCGTAGTTGGACTCCATTGTTGACAAAGAGTGGAATAATTTGTTGGCCACTATGCTTGATGTCAATTCCACGTAGGAATTTGTTGTAGGTGCCTTGATTTTGGAAAGGAAATGGAAGGATTGGTTCATGCACTATGATTGGTTTCATGCAAAGTCCCTTTCCATTATGCTGAAGTTGGGACCTCCGTTTGTAGAGGGAAAGGGGAATGAGCCAACAGTTTGACTCGAGACGAGTCAAAGATTTTTGTCGAGGCCTATTGGGCCCTCCATTTTGAATACCTTCAAGTTTTACGAAAATATTAAAGTTTTGTGGAAATTTTTAGTACATCAGTGAGAGATTTAAGTGGTAGAGAGATAACTACCAATATGCCAGTAAGGAAAACAATCATGCACTAGCTAGAAGAGAAACGAAAAGAGCTATAACCTTTGAGTGCATGTGAAAAGGAAGTGGAATAAATAAGAGACCTTAGAGGACGTAAGAAGCCAAATAAATACCTGAGGGAAACAAATAAATATTGAAACATATAATGGGAAAATATTTTTGTTAATGTTAAGTTTCTGATAGGTTATTGTTATCAAATTATTGTCATATTGATGTTGGTATGCTCTTGAGTTTTTTTGAGTCTCTCTTTTGTTTTTTCATTAAGATTTTGCCATTACTGTCTATTGCAATAATCCTTTGTAAGGTATTTTTGGGGAATGAAATATGCCTGTGCAGAAGTTTGAGAGTCTAGATCAGGTGCATAATTACCAATTATGTTGTATAATTCATGCTAGGGAGAAGAACTCTATGTATGCTCCGCTATGATCTAATAATATATGAAGGATTATTTGGGAACCGATTTTTTTTTATTATGTGTATGGATGCTTGATCTCTTTACTTCACAATCTGTTATGTTTTGTGTAATTGATCATTTCAATATTGTTTAACAAGCTTTTGTAATGTATGTGTTTATCTTTATGTTTCATAACATGGACTATCTAATGCATTCATTGGTTTATTACTTCTAATGAAATGATGTCTCCACATTCAAGTATGTTTCTGTAAGTATGTTTATGTATGGTAATGCATTATACCTGATGGTGTGTCCTCACTAACTCACTTTATCACACATAAGTCTCAGTTGCACTTCGTGTGAAACCTCCTTCCCTTGCGAAAGGTTGAATATGGCAGTGCTACTAGAATATAATGGTACTTTTGTCGGTAACCTTTGAGAACCCCGATATCAAAATTTGCACCAAAAAATGGTTATGTTGTAGATTAGTTGGTTACGATACTCATATCTCACTTGAGAGACCCAGGTTCAAGTCCCGACAGTAGACCCATTTGTTGGCGTGAATTTGGAGATTGGGGTTCTTGAAGGTTACCAATAAAAGTACCATTGTATTCTAGTAGCATTGGCATATTCAACCTTATTCAAGGGAAGGAGGTCTCACCCGAAGAACAACCAAGACTTATATGTGATAAAGTGAGTTAACAAGGACACACAATTAGATCTAGCGCATTACCATATAGAATAATACTTAAATGTGGAGAGATTATATCATTAGAATTCTTAAACCAGTGAATGCATCGGGAAGTCCATGTTATGTAGCATAAATATAAACACATACATTATAGAATCTTGTTAAACAATATCATAATGATCAATTACAGAGAATAGAACAAACTTCATAGCAAAGAGATCAAGCATCCATGCACATAATAAACAAATTTTGGTGCTTGAATAATCCTTCATATATTATCATATCACAACCCAACATACATAGAGTAATTCTCCCTAGAATGACTTATACAGCAAAATCGGTAATTATGCACCCGATCTAGACTCTCATACTTTTGTGCAAGAACAGTTCGTTCCCCAAAAATCCCTTACAATGGATTATCACAAAAAACACTAATGACAAAGGCTTAGTGACATAACACAAGAGTGACTCAACAAAACTTAAGAACATGCCAACATAAATCTTACAATAATTTGACAAAAATAACCTATTAACAACTTAACATTAGCAACAACCTTTTCCCATTACATGTTCCCATATTTATTCCTTTCCCTTGGGAATTTCTTTGGCTTCTTGCATCCATTGATGTCTCTTCTTGATTTCACTTCCTTTTCACATGTGCTCAAAGGTTATGTCTCTTTCCATCACTCTTCCAGTTGGTGCATGGTTGTTTTCCTTCCTAGCACATTGGAAGTTATCTTTCTGCCACTTAGATCTCTCACTAATGTACTAAACTGTTCTACAAAACTTTAATATTTCTGCAAAAATGAGTAGTCTTCAAAATGGAGGGCCCAACATCTTCAACACTCAAACAATTTCAAGGATTATTTACTTGGCTTCATGGCTTTAAGGATTCTTTTCTTGGCTTCCTCGCTTCAAGGATTCTTCACTTGGCTTCATGGCTTCAATACTCAAACAATCTCCCTTTTTCACTGCCAAATCATCATCATCATGGTTACATCCTTATCATTACTTCTGCATCATCATCATCATTACTACCACTTTGACATCAATGACAACATTTACTCAACAATCTCCCCCTTTTTCCTTGATGGCAACACCTTCTACCTTTTGTAGTGATGCATTCTCACTCTGTCCATCACCTTTCTCACTCTATCCATCACTTTGTTTCTCTCCCCCTTTGACATCAATGGAAAAGGGATCAAATTTTTATTTTTTTTGTTATCACATGACTCCCCCTATCACCAACAATTTGTTTCTCTCCCCTTTGACATCTAGGATAAAGAGTTTCTACCCCTCTGGGATTTTCATGATTTACTTTGTTATTCTATTGCTTTGCATGTCTTCATGTTTTCATCCAGTGTCATTTAACTCATTATTTTTCTCCCTTTGTCATCAATGGTTCCTTATTTTGAATGTAATTGTATATTTTATGAGCATCTTTCCTCTTTGACAATACTCCCCCTTTGAATATGTTGACTCCCCCTTAGATTGGGACATTTCTTGAATCTTTTTGAAGTATCTCCCCCTATGCTCTTGTATGATTTACCAAGACACTTTCTTATGCTCTATAAAATCCTTTGTTGCCCTTTGTTTCTTCCTCCTTTCATGCTACTTAGAATCCCCCTCAACATTATCCACGATACTGGGAGTCTCTATGACAATTTTTTTCTAATAATGTATAATGTTGCTCTGCTATAGGATCATCATTTGTAATCCTGACATCTTCCTCTATACTTGCATATTTATTATTGTTACTCATATATACAACTCTTGTGGGTATGTCCTCTGAGAGTTCTCCATTGACGTGTTCCTCTTGTTTTCTTTTCTTCTCGAAACATTCTTATATTTGATATGAGAATTTTCTTTCATGGAATACTCCATCATGATTCTACAGTCCCAATCTATGTTTCCATATTTGTTGAATTCATAACATTCAATATTATTGTAGATACCTCTATTCCTTACTTGAGTATTTCTTGCATAATATCTACAGTATGTTAGCACTAGAGGTTACAACTAGAATGTTGTAGGTTTAAGCCTGGTACCCATCATAATGTAAATAATAAAATCAAGCTTATGGTTGGTGGATTAGTAATAAAGATAAATAAAAGGGAAGCAAACTGTCTGCAGAGGCATTCCATTGGGCATGGAGTCATAACATCCTGCAAATTGAAGGCATTTGAGCTGCACATCAGACAAATCTTATATACTATCAAGGTAGAAGAATGGAGAGGAAAAAACATAAAGTAGAAATTTCACAAAACAAGATCATCTATGTCGAATGTATTGAAGAATACTTGAAAAAAAAAATAATTAAAAGGAAATCTCTGCAAATCCTTTGCAGCTCATGAATCTCCTAATCACAGGAAACCATGAATTTCGTAGTCTACAATTTTATTCAAGTGAGATGAAGGAGAAATAAAGACAAAGAAAACATGTTGATAAGAAAACTCTCATGAATCCTCAATGGAAAAATGTATTAACAATAATATGTTGTCAAGCTTACAGTCACACATAGATAAACTGCCCCTACAACTCTCTCCTTTCTTGGATCATGAATCCAACCCTTTTCTCATAAAAAATAATTTCATTTATAGTGAATAATCTATATCTTCCCTAAAGAGGTTGAAACCAAGGAGTTACATAGGATCCTCCTCCATTTAGGAGTCTTGTTACAAACGATTCCAACAAAAGCCTAACAAATTCTTATTTTTTGGGGATTTTGTCTATAATGATAAATTCCTTTTGAAGCAAGTCATTTTGATTGATCTGGAGATGGAACACATGTCCCTCATGTCCAAATAACTCCTAGGAGACCATTCAAACCTTCCTTGGCAGGTGGCAACCTCCAAACAAGGTGAATATTGAACAACTATGGAAAACAAAGAGTTTGCAGTGCCAATTTGTAGTGCACTAATGTTTTAATTTTATCTCTCAAATGCTAGACTGTGTGAGGCTGAAAATTGGTTAGCAAGTCAACAAGGCTATCATTCTCCTCCACAAATTTTTTTATGGAAACCCACATCACCTTTTTATAGTTATGATCAAATATTTAGAAGCATCTGCTACATGAAATGAGAATGCACCACCCTTGTTTGTCACTTCACAATGCTAGTTCGCAGTGCCAATTTCAAGAATTTTACCAAAACCCCTCCTCCTTCTTTCAAATTGGTATGGAAAAATTCATAGAGTACATGGTAGCTTTGAGGCTACTGTGTATGTTGATAAGTCCAAACATAAGTGCCTACAACCTATCCAAGCTACAACCCTATGTTTCCATGAGTTCGTAATGCCTTATGTGTTAACATGTGGCTCCACAAGGGATGGCATACTCCTTGTGAGCCACCAAGAACATGCATTTCCAGTACCTTATCCATTCCATCTCTTCAATATTTACTCTATCTATGCCTTGAGAGTTTTTCATGCCTTGAGAGCACCTCTAATTATTTATTGAAAACTGAAAAACAAACAAGCTCAAAACTGCGAACCAAATCCAAATTAGAAAGAAAAGCTAGTGAAGTGAGCTTATTTATGTACACTACCTACTTCAAAACTGATCTATGAGATGATTTATAATGTGACATCAAAAGTCCAATGTAGTCATGTAAGGACCTTGTCTACTGATTCGATTCCTTGCATAACCATACTTAATGGAAAATCATATAGAAAATTAAATCCAATCTGAAAACTCATCCACTTTGAAGAACTAATTCCACTGTCTGATTGTAGGTAACTAATAAAGTTCTCTTTCTCTATTGTTTCCAACAGAAATGCAAAAGGATCTTGAAGCCTATGTGTGAATATCACTTGTTGATCGAAAAAAAGGAAAGGACAACTTGCATCTATAGTTCCTTCCTATTCACAAGTATAGAGAAACATACAAGCTTCTTTCTTCATGGTATGTTTTTCTTCAAATGCTGATTTTTCTTGTTATAAGTTTTCAAATGAAAGATCATGCTCAGAACAAAAGGAAGCAGTCTGATAATTTTCCTTATCATGCATTTCAACCTCAATAAAATTCACCATATACAGAACCATAGGATCACTATGAACATGGAAATGTTGTTGTTGACTTATAGTGTTATCCTTATGTTCCAAAAAACTTGTGTGATTTTGCATTTCAACTCTTTCTGCTTTATCAGAAACTTCAAATTTTTCTTTCAAAATCTTAAATGAAGAAAAACATAAGGGAAATTACTTACCTCCAACTAAGTCACAGTTTTCCCTATGATAGAGTTCATAACTATCATAATTGGGCTGAATATTTTCATAAGACTATTGAAAAGAATCCTTTTCTAGATGAAAGGATATTTTTGATATTTTTTGGAAATTAGCCTCATCATAGTTATTGTACTCATCATATACAAGTAAACAAAAGGATTATTGAATATCATAATTAAAAAACCAAGAGACAACATATTTCTCCTCAACATGATGCTCTACCAAATCCTCCTCATGGCATCCTTGTTCTTCATGTTCACTATCATCTATGTCTGCATTCCACTCTTCATCCTTAACTTGATCTGAAAATTTTCCACTAGCTTTGAGATTGTCCTCAACCTCTTGAGAATCAATGAACATTTGTTGCAAGGTAACATACCTCCTTTCTAGGAGAAGAAAAGAAAAACATGGATGAAGATTTGTTACATAACACAGTCTAGCAACAACTTCAGGAGGTTGGATATCTAAAGGCATGCCGCAATAAAAACTATAAAATCTCTTGTTGAAAATGGAAATATATTAATATTCCCCTCTTTTCAAATCATAACACTTAGCTAAGTACTGGTCAAGGGATTGGTTCTCTCCCCAGTACCTTGAAAATGAACCACATAACTCATCCCACGAACCAGTGGAACCAACCTCTAGATTTTTAATCCACAAAGCAACATCTCCAACTAAAGATTTTACAAATAGCCTCATAATAACATCCTCATGCATGATTTCTAAATTGTCAATGACATTCTAAAAATATCCCAAATGTTTCTCAACTATAATATGATCTTATCCAACAAAAAGAGGCATATATTCTAAAAACGTGGGAGGGTAAGGATGAAGAGTAGATGGAAGCTTTAAAGGTTTGAACATTTTTTCTCATTTTCTAGACTGAACATCAGTAGGCTGAAAATGAAGTTCAATGGATTGATTGAAAATTCCAGCAGTGGTGGTAGAATATGGTAATAGGATTGGAGAAGGTGTTGAATCAGTTGTATCATTCACATGGTTACAGGGCTAATCATGTTCAGGAAGGATTTGAATACAAACATTTTTCTCATATGTTTTAGATGAAGGACTAGGGTCAACATCAACTATGTAAGAAGAATGAAAATGTTCTTCTTTCAAAGAGGGATATATAGTAGTGGGGTTATGGTCATCAGAGTAAACAAAGAAAAGGATAATTCTCCTGATATATGAAGGAAAGAATAGGAATGAACTAATAAAAAATAATATGATCTCTTGAAGGAAACTAATATCTTGATACTTGGACCTGATGTGTCTTCCTTCCATTTTTTGTTTGAGCTTGTTCCTCAGTGGAGTCCTGTAACTTGATTTGAATCACCGACAATTTATTAACATGTGTGGAGCCAGATGTTAACACATAAGGCACTATGAATAGGAGGAAAGAGAGGGTTGTAGCTTGGATAGGTTGCAGACACTTACGTTTGAACTTATCAACATTCACCACAGCCTCAGAGCTACCATGTACTCTATGAAGTTTTTCATACCATTTTGAAAGGTTGAGGAGGGGTTTTGGTAGCTTTGAGGTTGTTGTGGATGTTGATAAGTCCAAACGTAAGTTTCTGCAACCTATCCTAGCTACAACCCTCTCTTTCCTCATTTCGTAGCACCTTATGTGTTAACACAGTCTATAGACTTATGTCCAAAATTATTGCAAGAAAAAAAATAACTAAGAAAGAAACTTTAATACCTGGGAGCAAAGGGTATTCTTTGAAATGGAGGTCTTTGAGATCCTTTCTTATCATGTCTTGATTGATCATGGTCTTTCACTCTACAATTGGAATCCTTTAAACCATTTTTATGATTTTTAGGTATTTCTTCAGTCTTTCTTGGTAGTTTGAAACTATTTTCTTCTTCAATCTGTTTTTTCTTGTGGTCATACCTAATTCTTGTCTTCTCACTTGGAAATATTTGTTGATTGAAGATGTATTATAAGTCTTTTTTGTGTGTCAATATGTTCAATGTATATCTCACACTCATTTAAATGTCAATCCGTGATTCATAATCAAAAGAGTCGTTACACCATATGTGCCGAGAACAAGTAACCTACCTAAGTCTGTTGCATATAGGAAATAATTAATAACATAAAAATCCTATTTCTAAGATTTCTAAATACTCCAAAGTAGTCTCTGAACCTAGAAGAGAAAACTAATAATGAAACTTAAACAAACAATCAATCAAAGACATGTTGTCCTAGAGAAACAAGTCTGTTCATTTCAAGCGCTTGAATTGAAAAGATGAACTTTAAGAAGCTTGTCTCCTGTAGCAATTAAAACAATCAATTCCAACCATTCTCAAAACAAAATCCAACTTCAACCTCATGTAATTCAATTAAACCAACAGAAGGGAAGTTTGGTATAACTGAAAGACTTTATTACAACACATGAAGATGAAATATAAAGTCTCCTGGTCCCTTGCGATACTAGGTCTACTACAGTCATAAACTCAAAATATAAGTTCCACACTCCAAATTATGAAATAGCTACCTTCAACATCTGAGAATGAAATGTCTATTCGATCTAACATTTTCTTATTCACACCAATCCAAAATGATTAACTCAATGCTCAATCCTGAAAATGAAATAAAGACCAATCACACACACTGCTGTAAACTATCCACACAAACACACAAAACATATACAAGGAGGTTTACCTTAGTTGGGGTGGTGGGCCCTTGCTGAACCAACAAGGAACCTCTTAAGGGAGTAACAGACTAAAACTTTTCACTCACATCCAAGAATTGACATAAAAGATCTTCTGTATTAATTCAGCTGGTAAATTGGATCAACAATCTTTTACTTCATACATGACAATGATAAGTATTGTTCGGTTCTTACTGTATATTGCTTACATTCACTATTATATATCCTTTATCATCTATACAACATTCCTTATATAAGGTAAGCTGATACTATCAATATTTATGGATAAACATTAAACAGTTTGAGAAATTTCACATATAAGATTTACATTGCATTTTTAGGAATCAACTTCATCCTCATGACACGAAGTGCATGAGCGATGGAGTCTCTTGCAACTGGAAAACTGACTCAGGCACTTCTATCCAACTGTCTTCTCAAAATCTTCACCATTATTCAGGTCCAACTTGCGCATTCTAGAAATAAAGGTTCTGGTACCGGATTGCACACAGTCGTGAGTCTAGTACCAGAATAGAACAGAGCAGGTAGTATCGGAATAGCACACGTCTTGGTACCATAATGGAGTTGGTACCAGATTAAAAAATGTCTTGGGTACCATAATGTATTTGGTACTGGATTACACTGTGTCTGGTAGTGCCGGATAGACTGCTCATAAATCAAATCATTAGGACTATACAAAATAAAACATTTTCAATCGAATTAATTTAAGAAAGTTAAACAAATATGCTTTAAATCACCAATTACCTCTTGTAGACATGACATAGCTATTAGGCATGTGTTTTGGGAGGGAGTAGTCAAGTATAGGTTTATAACAGAGGCAAAAAAATCTTAGATATAGGGTAAGATAGGGCATTATCGTATGTCAAAATAGAGACTCAACAAGGCTGATGAACTCTTCTCAAACTTCAAGTTTTTTGCAGCTATCTTTTTCACTTCTTCTTTTAGAGAAAAACTTTCAAGTTCTTTTGCTTGACATATTTCTTCCTTCTCTTTTAGTTGACTATTTAGGAATTATTCAATTTTGTTGTCCTCTTCTATTTGAATCACAACATTCTGTAGGTTTATGGTTAGTTGGGTATCTTTGTCTTCCAATTTATTCTTCAATGTTTCTTTAGTATTCTTAGCCACTTCTACTTGTGCCTTCAAAATAATGACATTCTTTTCAGTCTCACTTAGCTTCTCTTCTAGCAATGTATTATTGTATTGATACCTTTGTAGTTGTTCCATTATAATTTTGTTCTTCTCCCTTGGATTACTCAAATCATCTAGAGAACTAATTTGTTCCCCTTCAAGTTCTACTTCTACTTCTACTTCATCATTCTCTTCTTCGTCTGAGGCATGGATTTTTCTTTCATCTTTATATTTGTCAAAAATGGTTGTATTTGCATAGGTACATCTAATGTCACAATAATTTAATTTATCACCACAAAATGCTTACTTGATTCGACTTCCTTCACTGTTTCTTCATTTGATTCATCAACTACATATTTATTTGGGATGTCATCCATTTTATTTTATGTTTCTTCTTTCTTTGGTGTATCTTCCTTTTTATCTTCTGCACATTCTTGAATTTCTTCCTTTGTTTAGTTCTCTAGTAGTTTGTCCCAAATATCTTTAGTTGATGAATATTTCCAAATTTGTTTCTTTTCTTTTCAAACTTTGATAAGCCCCTTAGAATTATGTTTAATTCCATTGCATTGTATTTTTGTATCTTCTTTTCTTCTGCACTCTTTGGTCTACCTTTTGGAGTGGTGTAACCATGTAATACCGATTTCCAAATGTCAAACCCCTGTTCCTATAACAATTCTCTCATCCTTATGATCCAATGAGAAATTTTTGATCCATTGAATAATGGAAATCCATATATAGATTAAAATTCCTGAATATCCATGATCTTTCTTCTAGTGGTTAGAATTTTTGTGAAGGAACCAACTCTGATCCCAATTGTTGGAGTATTCACCAATACTTATTTAGGGGTGAATCAATATTGAGAAATTTTTACCATTTTTAACCTTAATCACATCATGTAAATATTAACCATGAACAATGTCATTCATCATCACATAAAACCATACATATAACACAATGACTTTTATGTGGAAACACAAATGGGAGAAAATCACATAATTATTTTCTTATATCATGTCAAGATTACATTCATAGGAAGCACCAACTTCCAATATTCTCCAACACCAATTAGAAGGAAACACCAACCCCTTAATTTACAGGAACCAACCTGAAGGTATATCCAACTCCCTGAAATTTTACTAGCACAGACTAAAAGGAGGCACCAACCCTATGGATTTACCATATCCAACTGGAAGGAAGCACCCACTCCCTAAAGCATAGGCACCCATTTTCTAAATGAAGACACCAATCTTCCCAAGAACCACCCTTCCACCCTGATATGAATAATATTATCAACCTACCACTCTCATTGTATTCACACTATCACTATCATTATCTTCACATTGTCACTGTCATTGTCATCACACTATTACTATCTTCACATTGTCATTGTCTTCACACTGTCACTATCATTGTCTTCACACTGTTACGATCATTTTCATCACACTGTTACTATATTCACACTAATGTACTCCAAACCTACATGCTTCATTCCACTGACAATAGCATCATTTCCAAAATGTAATCACTGATGACAACATCTATTGACAGTGACAACCATTCATGACAACGTCCACTAATGAAAACATCCACTTACGAAAACATCCACTTACAAAAACATCACAAAAACATAAAAAATTCATAGTAGAGAATATGGAAGCATCAAAACCTCATAGAAACATCACAACCTTTAAATACAATCCCAAAATCACTTACCTTATTTCAGAATTGTACCTTAAATATGCAAACTTGTAATATTCGCCCCGAGCTCAATTTTACATTTCTGATTCTGAAACTTGGAAATAATATATTAGTCTCTTTTATCCTTACAATTAAACAAGTTGATTTCAATTTGGACCTACCAAGATTCATATATAACTATTTTATCTCAAACACCTGTTTGAGACTAGTTTCTGGATTAGTCACAAACCTTAACTTACAACACGTATAAATCCATATTTGTATTGAATCAAGATATGAAACTTGTACTCAATATTATTTTATATATTATCTAAAACACCTATAATTTTCATTCCTTTACTCATCCTCAAAAAAATGTTATATCGAAAATGGAAAGATGACTTGTTTTGAAGAAGAAAACCCTAGTTATGAAAACCTCAACTTTCGATGAGTATAACTCCAAATCTTTCATAATTAAAGACATTAAATTATTACCCTAAAATTTTCTCTATTACTCTCTATCTATTCCATTAATCTCTATATCTTCATAAACTCCTCGAATTTTCTCTATCTCAATCTTTCTAGAAAAAAAAATATATCAAAAATTCCAAGATGACCTTCAAAGAAAAACCCTAGAACAAATATTCACAAGAATTAATATTCCTTTGGATTTTTTCCATTATTAAGCGAATAACTTAGACTTATATTGAACACCATAAAGACACCCCTACAGATTGAGAACACCTTATACTTGATATCTTCATTGGTTGCACTAAAAATGTGAAATTCTATCTTGTATTTATAGTAATTATATCCCCAAATATTAGTTGAGCCAACCTCAATTTTCTTTTTGGGTTGTCATATGGAAAAATTCATATCTCCTCATTCCTAGGGAGTTATAGGGACTTCCATATACTTTTTTAAATATATAGGAACATGATTTCCAACCAGGTAAGTTTTTATTCCATTTGATTTAGTTATGTAGGGTAAAAAGTTCCTCAAAGATAGGGTATCCAAATTGACCACAAATAATACTTTCAACAATCCCTATCTTGCAATATTTATCTTGGACATATGTAGGATTCTTCACTTGAATTTAGGGTTTTCTTCAATTGGTTTTATGGATTCTTTAAGGCTCCTTCAAGGCTCCATTTCTTTACAACTCAAAGTGGGCATGTGGAAACAACCACATGGTATCTCATCCCCTAAGGGCCACGCTTAAAAGAAACGCCATAAGGGGACCACTTTGTAGTTATATAAACTTATATCAAGGCTCCTTCAAGGAAATTCAAGTCTTACTAAAGTGGACACGTCATTACTTCTTTGAGCGTTTCTTCAGTTTGCTTTGACATTGACTTGTCCTCATGGATTGACTATTGCATGTTGGCTTCTCAAGGCTTCATCAACATGTCTTCAAGGCTTCTTCTCTTAGCTTCATGGATTCAAGGCTTCTTTACTTGCATTCAAGTATTCTTTACTTGGCTTCATGGATTTAAGGATTCTTCACTTGGCTGCATGACTTCAACACTCAAAAAATTTCAAGGATTCTTTACTTGGCTTCATGGCTTCAAGGCTTCTTCACTTGGATTCATGGCTTCAATACTCAAACAATATCCCTTTTTCACTGCCATATCATCATCATCATCATTGCTACATCCTTATCATTACTACCGCATCATCATCATCAATATTACTATTAATATTACTTTAATATTACTATTAAACCTCTCATTACACCGAGAGGTGTATTCTACAATTCAGTATGAGGGAGATGTGTAATTCCTTCTGTGCTCATCCTGGAGTTGACACATGTCCATTTAAAAACATAATATAATATTAACCAAATAAAACAATAATGTCGGATTAATGCAAAAGTTTAAAAAGAAAGCAAAGATGTGTAATTCCTCTTGTGCTCAACCTAGAGTTCACACATGAAATAAACAAAATTTAAGATATATATATATATATATATATATATTAGGATTAATTAAAAACATTATGATACCTGAATAATCTAGATGTCTTTCTAAGATATGGGAAAGATAAAGGGAAGGTTTTAAGTGAGTTGCAATGTAAAGATCTATTGTGTTTTGGTAGTTGCATTAGATATAATTACGGATTTATCATGCATAATAGACATTATATATGTGTGTGTGTGTGTGTGTGTGTGTGTGCCATGAATAATTGTGCTATAACCATGATGAGATTTCATTGCAAGTGAATATTCAATATCACTAAAACCTAATTGCATAATGTATAAATTATCATGTTATAATTGTAAATTTTATATATTTAATATTATTTAAACCTGGAAAGACTTATTTATCTTTTAATAAGTGCCAAGTTTTATAGATTTAATATTACTTAATCGTGGAAAGATTTATTTATATGTTTTAATTGTCAATTTGAGTATTTAATTTCACATGAACTTGGAAACATTTATTCGTATATATGTATGATTTAGATTCATTTTTCCTATATCATATATTACATTAAATTTCATTTAACAAGAAAAAAATATTAAGAAATATTTTTCACCCTGAAGCAATGGACACTTAACTCCATATCTATTATGCACAACCACACAATAGGGATCATTATGATTGAAACAATATGATCATAAATAGCATAATTGACATCAAATATATATATATATATATATATATATATATATATTAAAAATAACCTATAATCTATAT
>CBVK0100099645.1:663-23846 GCA_900067695.1 Picea abies | reverse complement strand
CTCTTCCGATCTCACTCAACTTATCCTGTTGACTCACAAACTGCAATGCATGATTATCGTTGTACAATACAAATTCTTTTGGGATCAAGTAATGCCTCCACTTATTTAATGCCTGTATGATGGCATAAAACTCTTTATCATACGTGGAGTATTTCAGCTTTGCGTCATCCAGCTTCTCACTGAAATATGCAATTGGCCTGTCCTCATGACTTAAGACCACTCCTATGGCATATCGCTTGCATCACACTTTACTTGAAATGTATTCTGGAAGTCTGGCAACACCAAAATTGGTCGCTCCGTTATCCTCCGCTTCAACATATTGAAGCTCTTCTCAGCCTCTGCTGTCCAGTGAAAAGTTTTGTGTTGCTTCTTCACTGTGTCCATCATTGCTGCGCTAATCCCACTGAAATTCCTAATGAATTTATGGTAGAAACTATCCAAACCATGGAAACTCCTCACCTTGAAAACATTTCTCGGTGATAGCCAATTCTTAATCACTTCCACCTTTTCAGGGTCCATCTTCAACTCATTCGCTGATATGACAAAGCCCAAATAAATGAGCTCTGTCGTCATGAAGAATCACTTTTTCATGTTGACCAACAACTTCTCCTGCTGCAGTCTCCTCATCACAATGGCCAAATGCTTCAAATGATCAGCCTTCATCTTACTGTAGATCAATATATCGTCCAGATATACGACTACAAACTTTCCAATGAATTCCCTCAGGACTTCATTCATCAACCTCATGAATGTGCTCGACACGTTTTTCAAGCCAAACGGCATGACCAACCATTCGTACAAACCTTCATTTGTCTTGAATGCTATCTTCCATTCATCACCCTCTCTCATGCGAATCTGGTGATATCCTCTCTTGAGATCAATCTTCGAAAAGTAATTTTCCCCACTCAGGCAATCCATCAGATCATCCATTCTCGACAGTGGAAAGTTGTACCTGATGGTAATTTTTTTGATTGCTCTGGAGTTTGTGCACATTCTCCAACCTCCATCCTTCTTCGGACTAAGTACTGTTGGAACAACACATGGACTCAGGCTTTCCCTGACCAATCCTTTATCTAGCAACTCCTGTACCTACCTTTTGACCTCCTCATTCTCCTGTGGCGTCAACCTGTATGCTACCTTGTTTGGCAAACTATCTCTTGGTATGAGGTCGATGTGATGACTCACACTCCTCATCGGTGGCAACGAACGAGGTAATTCGTCCATGATGATGTCAGCGAACTCTCCCAGCAGTTCCTGAATCTCATCTGGTAAGTCGTCCACTCTTGTGCTAGTCAGGACAATTCTCGGTTTCCTGACTACAAAGAATTGTGGATCTTCTTTCTTCTCCATCTCTGTGAGAAGATCCTTCCCACTCATGAGAAGTATTTTGTTGCTTACTTCTGGTCTCACCTCCTTATCCTTTATCAGAAGCAACCTGTGTGTTCTCCCATCCTTTTCTAAAGCATATGTGTTCATCCTCCCATCATGAACAACATTCTGGTCATATTTCCATGGTCTCCCCAGCAATACATGACAAACATCCATGGGAATGACATCACATAGGACCTTATCATTATATTCCCCAATTTTAAATCCAACTAAACATTGTTTAGTGACACTCACCTGATGTCCCTTCTGTAACCATGATACTTTATATGGACTCAGGTGATCAATCGTCTCCAACTCTATTTTCTCCACCATCTCGGTTGAAACGAGATTGTCGGTGCTTCCACTGTCAACAATGACCTTGCATTTCCAGCCCTTGGTCTTGCATGTGGTCCTAAATAGTCTGGTCCTCTGAGCTGTGTCCTCCACCTCCTTCTCGGGTGTCAAAAGAACCTTATGCACCATCAACGACCTCCCTGCTTCGGTGTCTTCATTCTCAACATCACGCCTCTGTGCCTCAGCGATGTGAGCGTCTCCTCTGTCCTTTTTTCTGTCTGGACAGTCAACGGCTTTGTGTCCATCCTTCCCACATGTGAAACATGTGATGATTCCACCTTGGCCTCTTCCTCTTCCTCTGGTACGAGGAAAAGTATTCGCATCAGCATATCCGCCACCCTGCTCTGTATGCTGTCTCCTTGGCTCAACATATTGCTGTCTTTGCTGTGAGGTTCCACCTCTCTCAATCTGACCCTGAGGTTTCTTCCATTCCTCCTTGGGCTTCTTTTATTTCTCTTGGGCAACTGCCTTGCCTCTGGGCTGACTTCTGCCTCGCCCTCACTGACCTTTCTTATGGCTCAGCTTCTCCTCATCTTTCAGAGCCATCTGGTAAGCGTCCTCAACCGTTCTGATGGTTGTCATGCTTAATTCATCTTGAATGTCGTATCTCAACCCATTCAGATATCTAGCTACCTTCTCATCATCGCTCTCCCGATGACCTGCTCTGATATTGAGCTTGTAAAATTCTTCGGTGTATTCCTTCACCGTCATCAGCTTCTGCCTTAGGTTGTGCATTCACCTGGACAGTGTGATCTGATAATCCCTTGGGATGAATTTTGCCTTCATCTTAGCAATCATTCAGTCCCAGCTTTTAATCTTCTATTTTCCTTTGGAACGTCTATCTGCCTGTAGCTCGTCCCACCACAATGCTACGTTTCCTTTCAATTTAGTAACAGCATGCCTAACCTTTTTATCCTCCTCGATATCTTCATAATCGAAGTAGGTGTCAAGAGCTCGGATCCAATCCAAAAACTCTTCTGCATTCAGGCTTCCTTCATAGACTGGAATGTCCATTTTGGTCTTGGAACTCATACTGACGATAGCTTTGATCAATCGCTCAGTTGATGCATCCTCTGCTGTGACCTCTTCTTCATGTCCAGCCTCCTCTTCAACTCTGGAATCACTAAGATCCCCTGCACCAACTCCGCGTCTCTGTGTAATCTCCATCTCTTCGAGTCTTGCTCGGAGATCTCTCATCTGTCTCTCCATTTCTAAATTTCCTGCCGGCCTGCCTCTTCTTCTTGCATCCCTATCCTCTGGACCAGGTGACTACCTCTCTCTTCTAGGCGGCATGATGAATTCTCTTCTATGCTACATAAAGAAAAGATATTCCCACTCTGATACCACACTAGCGTAGATGGCTACCCTCGGGATATGTCCACGCTCACCAGGACCTTCTTCTTCCCGGGCCCGAAGAGTCAAATTACTCTTCAACCCCCTGTTGGGAGTTCTCAATACCCACATAACACTTTTTCCCTGCGATCTCCCCTTTTCCTTATTGGGAAATCGGGTTTTGCGTTATCGCGAAGCTTGTGGGCACATTCTCGTGCTATCCAAAATCCTGAAACCCGATGGGTTTTAGTACCAACGCTTCTCCGTTTCTGTCGGAGATTTCCCTATCGGGAAATCGGCATACGCGATGTCGCAGTTCACTTGCACCATGAATCTCCGAACCCCGAACTTCGATGCGCACGTGCGATCTCTCCTTTCCACGTCGCCTTCTCTCTCCATTCTATTGGGAATCGCGTGATCACGATTTCAAAGGTTGCAATCCCTTGGCACTGGAAAATCCCGAATGCCGAATTTCGACTTCCCGAGATCTCGTTCCACCTGTCCCTGTAGTGATCAATGGCTCCAACGGCTTCGGGAAATCACTAATCGCGATTTCAACAAGTATGAAACTCCTACCTCCGCAAACCCCGATAAGACAGATCCCGATGGCCCTTGTTTCCTTACTGTGCCTAAGGGCTAAATCCCGCACAACTCCTCCAAGATCTGACCCTCGGCGGGACTTCGCAAGGTTCCCCTGCGAAACCTAGCCGTCAATTCCTTCTCCTCAAGGATTTCTCCTGCTCCAAACTCCTTCTTGCTCGAACCTCCTTTGAACCCCCTCCTGGATGCTCCTCCACGGTATCACGAAGGAACTATCCCTCCTGAGCTGGTCAACTCTGATTCCTTCAAGGAAAACTTGCATGCACTCTTCGTGCTCGACTTTCAATAGCTCCTTGAGTGTTGAGTCTTTCAAACTCTGTTCACCTCCGACAACAGTAGTCTCTTCCTTCTTTTGCTCAGCTTAACAACTGAGACCTCTGACTCCGCCTGTGTGCTCTTCACACGGCTCCCACAACAACCCTATAACTTTTGGGGGAATGAGAATAAGTGTTTAACTTCTAAGCCTTCATCGACGCACTCTATGCGGATGATATCAACTGCACTCTATGCAGGAATCTCTTGACTCAGACAGAGAAACAATTGAAACTAATTCTCTTGTCCTTTAGACTCCAGTTTAAATCCTGAAATCACATGCACAACATATTCAAAGCAAATGCATGACCAGAAAACACACATTCATGAACACAACATCAACATACAAAGAGAAACAACACCGACCATGGACTTGAATCAAAGACTCTTTCTATTAATTCAACTGCCTGTACATGGGTGTTCTTCACAGGTTCTTTGCTTGCTCTGCCCTTCTCTTGAATGCTTTCCTCTGAATTGTTGCTGTTACAAAGTACAAAGGAGGGTGTCTATATCCGTTTTCCCTCTCAGGCTCTAGACTATCAAATCTACAATTAAATTCTCTATCTAACAACATTAAATCTATTAAATGCCTTCCTATCTACTAAGGAAGAGAGCTTAAAGGCTCAAGGTCCCCTTTATAATACAAGTGTGCTTATTTATGAATGACTTCATTAAAGAGCAGCGCAACAACTCCCAAAATATTTCAAAATGTGTGCTGGCACTGTCCAGCTATTTCCTCTCAATGTGTTGGCTCGCTTGATGTGTTGTGGATGATCCTACATCACCACCTCTGGCTCTTCCTCTTCCTATTCCCCTAGAAAAAGAGCTTTTTCCACCATATTATCCCTCTTTAGAGCTTTTTCCCTTCTCTTGGTGACTATGCTTCTTATTAGCTTCCGACTTTGACTTCTAGAACTTATTCCTGCTGGTTCCTTTGCCTTGGCTTGAATTTCCACCTTTGCTTCGTTGGCTTTGCCTCCTAGCTATTTTTTCCTCAGCTTTCAAGGATTCTTGATAACCATCCTCAACCGTACTAACAAACATCATGATGATCTCTTCTTGGATTTCATATCTCAGCCCATTGATATATCTAGCCGTCTTCTCATCTTCATTCTCCTTCTGTCCAGCCTTGATGTTCAGTCTGTAAAATTCTTCAGTGTACTCCTTCACTGATAAACCTCTTTGTTTCAGGTTCTACAATCTTCTATAAAGATTGATCTGGTAATCCTTTGGGATAAATTTTTATTTTAGCTTAGCTACCATCCCATCCCAGCTTTTAATTTTTTTCTTACCATTTCTCCTGCGCTCGGCTTGCAGTTCATCCCAACATAATGTTGCGTGACCTTTCAGTCTCGTCACTGCATGATTCACCATTTTGTCCTCTTTGATATCTTCATAATTGAAGTATTTATCCATGGAACGTACCCAATCTAACAATTCTTCGATTTCTAAATTACCTTCGTACATAGGTACTTCTATCCTTGCTCTAATGCCTATTTTTGAAACAACTTTTATTAAGAGGTCCAGTGTAGCATCCTCTACATCATGTGCTTTGCCTTTTGCTTCTTCTTCACTTTTAGCTTCACTGATATCACCAACATTTGGTGCTCTTCATTATGCTGTCTCCATGGCATCTAATATCATTCTGAGTTGCCTCATTTCTTCTTCCATCTCTGCATTCGCTTTGCATCTTCTAGGCGGCATGACTTCACTGCATCACCTACAACCAGAAGTTGGAAACTTCTTTGATACCGCAAATGACACCAATCTTCCTCCTTTCCTCTTTGTCTGTTGTCTGCAAAAAAACTAAAATATTAGCTCTGATACAACCGAATGCAAACCCCGCACCCTAATGGGGTTCGCGACCTCTCGGTCACTGGATCGTACTCTAACTTCGATCTGGAACAACTCTGTCTTGGTTCCTCACTGGAACCATGCAAATCAGATCCACAGGTCCAAATCCAAACTCAGTTAGCTTTTAAAAAAACCTAACATGAGCTCTAACTCCGTACGACCAAAGGCTGTGACCACACCCTTATCCTACAAGGTATTTCACATTTCTCTGTTCGGGACTTCTCAAGGGGCAACCCTCAACTCTTTAACACCGAAAGTTGAAAAATATCTTAACGACGATTATCCCTTGCTTAAGTCTCATCCCATGCGACCATTCACCATGACCCCGTGCTTAAACCAAAAGGCGCTTTCGTGTATCGGGCGCTCTATTGTCAAGCATCCCATCCTTCAGCTACCTGGATCCCCGAATCTCGATAGGGGCTCTAACTAAGAGCTAGCCCTCTTCCCTTTGCTCGTGATGTGACCTTCGAGTAGGCCCAAGTCCCAACTCTTGTTCCTTTCAGATTTCGTGGATCGTAGACCCACGAACAACGATGCCTCCACTCCAAATTCCCGGTACCAAAAACCTAGAGATCTAGATCAACGGTCTAGATTTGTTACAAATGAACGACTCAGATCAAATCTCGACTTTCTCCTTTTTGGGATTTTCACGAAATCATCACCTACCAATTCCTGAAATTGAAATGCTGAAACCACCTCTGAAGAGATTAGCATCTCAGATCCTTCCTAGACCCATGATTCTAATTAAGCCTCGACTATCTTCCTTTCGGTATTTCTGTGGAGTCTTCACCTCCCAACTCCCTGCGTTCAAAACCCTGGTGACTTCCAGATCTTTGCCACACGTCCTCTGAGATGGATGGTTCTGATCCTTTCAGCGATTCCTCCAAACGTCGACTACTCACCATGTGTCCCCTTAAACAGATGGGTCTGATTACTTTTGGGAATTAACGGGTCCTCCCCCTTGCTTATATGAGGGATTAAACCTCCTGCACCTTCTCTCATATCCGACAGCACTCGCTCCTCGGCGCTAGATCTTATGGTCTAGATCTAACCTCTTGCACTTTTAGAGTTATGTGGATCTGTCATTACTCCCCATGCAATTTCACTTGATCCCACGGTCTGTGGCTATCCGCGCTAGGTATGACGATCAATATATTTATAGATCAAATACCAAGATATTCATCGACAATCTCCTTTCATGATTTTGGGGGAGTCTTCCCTCTCGATTCCTCGGTAACAAAATGCCAAAATGGTCCTGTGGCACAAAGAGTTAAGGTTCTCACTACTCCTATGGAGCCGATGGTTGTCGAATCTCTGCAATTGAAATGTAATGGTGATCGTGCTCGTCCTCCTGAGCTTTTGTGACTTTTCTTCCCAGAATTGGGAGATCTGTCCCCCTTCACATGTTTTGATCCTTTGCCTGACCTGACGAATTTGCCTCCTCTGGACTTCGTCAACACTTCTTGAAGGTGTTGTCTCTTCTGATCCTTTGTCCTTGATAGGATTTCTAATAGCTCAATTCAAAGGATTTTCTCAAAGAGAAAATGGTTCTCGCCCACCTGGCACCCGTCTTCCTGTTTTTTGACGTTTAGTCGTTTCAAGGTCTTGCGCACTTCTTGCGTCTGGCTTGTGATTTTTTCCTGTGTTTTCTCTGAACCTCCCTTTCTGAATCGTTCTGTGATTCATTCACGCACACCTTGTGATAGGGAATGCACACCTTGCATACACGGTTTAGTAGAAGAACAACTGAAACTCATCCAGTCTCATTATAGATTCATATAATCACTCTCTCAAACTCTCAAGTATGAACGAGAACGAAATATATGCATTACACAGAACATTACATGACTTTATTCAAATGACAGATGAACATGGATATGTGACAATCTCTTGTTGCTTCTATTCATTTTTGAAGAAAAAAAACGAAAATTACATTGTGTTTCTTCTTTTCTATTCTAATCTCCTACGGTTACTCATCCATACTAATCTATTACAATGCAATTGAAAATCTATCTAAGGACTAGCTCCCTGAGCTCTCTCATCCTTTCCTGAAACCTATTAAATTCTGAATTCAAACTATCACCTAACTAGTGCTACTATAATAACTACGAGTTATTTTAGGATAGAGTCTACACTCCATATCCTCGATTTCTTACAGTCCTGAAGACTTCACAAACAAGTTACAATTTAAAATGTCGTTTCAAAAATATCCCAACAACCAATTTAATTTCTGAGTAAATTTTTGATTTGAACTCTGCATTGGTGAGATGTCATTCTCCTCTCCTCCATGTGTGTGCTAATGGATGTGAAGCTGACGCTCCTACATCACAAGGTGTTAAGTTGCAAAGGATATAAATAAGGCTTTGCTTGGTTGGTGATTCAAATTGCTAAGGTAAGAGGCTTATAATGAGAAAGAAGTAACCAACAATAGGCTCAATATTGCAAGCAGGAGGATGAAATGAAATTACAACTTAACTCCAAAGAATGTCCTTTTTTGTAAATTTAGTCTCCTAGGCTTGAAAATAGTATAAAACAATACCCAGGAGAACTCTTCTAGCCAATGTTGACTAGAGTATTCATTTTTCGAAATTAGTCTACTTGGTCTGAAAAAGGGTTAAAATTACACCAAATAGTTGTCCTTTCAAATCCATTTAACGAGTGTGAAAGAGACAAGTTCACTCAACAATCTTTTCACTTTTTTTAAGAGAGTCGAAAAAGAGCTTAACTAAGACTTTGGGGGAGTCCCATTGGTATAAGTCTAGATGCTTGTGAGTAAGAATCTGGGGTTCGAACACAAAGTCATATTGGAACTATAAGGTACTCTCGCTCCTATAGAATAACTTCTTCATGGGCACCAAACGACACAAAGGTTCTAACTAAGGAACCCATGCTTGGTAAGCCTCTACAACTCAATAATGACACTTCTATAAGAAGATTTTGTATCATTAATAAATGGGTTTGTACCTAAGGTATACAAATCACAGTAATAAGAGAATGCAAATATGAAATATGGAGGGACACCATATCCTATATGCTGGTAAAAGTAAATACCTGCCGAAGTCATGAACGGGTGATATGACGCTAGAAACCGCAAAAATCCTTGGACAAAACCACCAAAACCAACTCCTTCCACTACACTATTAGTCAATTAAGTCCAAAAATTAGTATAAAATATATAAAGTGGATAAAAATTTTCTACTAATAGTAAAAATAGCCAATTTTATCATACCATTTGAGTTTTTTACCCACATAGTGCATTTTGGAACAATTTACCTAGATATTCAAGTGATGATTGTAGGAGCTACGATCAACGGAATTGACACCCGTCTGGACCAAGTAAGTTCCCTTCCCCCCCCTCTTCATTTTTGAGGGTTTAAATTTTAAAATTAGTCCTCATTTTTTGAGTTTAATGGGGTGCAAAGTGTAAACTAGGGTGTATGCGAGCTATAGTTCATCGGGTCACATACATGGAGACATGTATGCAGGAAAAGAAAAACATGCCCACGCATATGTGGCCCTACAAATGAATCTTAACATTACAACTCACTTACAAGTCCTCAAACAATTTTTTTAATGAAATTAACTCAAAAAATGATTTTCCTCTGACATGATGGTGCTTGAATGGAGAGAGAGGGAGCATGAGGAAGTAGATGTAGTAATGGAAAGAGATGAAGGAGAAAAACAAGCTCTAAAGAGATGTGGTATTTATAAATTTTTGGCTCTCAAAGGAATGAGGGATCAAGTGAGGTTACTCCAAATGCTAGTAAACTATTGGGATCCAGAGACAGAGGCCTTCAATCTCGATGGGAAACCATTTAGGATTGAAGTAGATGATATCTATTTTATCACAGGATTGTCTCGTCGGGGCGAGGTGGTGAATCTCAAATGATAAGGAGATGGGGGTGGTATGATCATAGAGGACTACATCTCCACCCACTATGTTGTAGGAACAGAGAAAGTAGGGAGCCAACTCCCCATTAGGGCGAATGAGAATCTGAGTTTAGGGTTGGCCTCATTGAACCAGGAAGTAAGGCCACTCATGTTTTACGCAGTGGAGTGTTTATGACCCACGGTTTATGATTGATGTACCTCACTACTAGCTAACATGAAGAGCTAACTAACAGATTGCAAACAAGGGAGAAAGATAAACTTTGGGTTTGCATCCATCTTGTGTATTTTTTTCTTTGAGTGGGTTCCAGGCTTGAGCCCTAGAGTAGAGATCATTCCACATGGACTGCATGATCCATCCATGTCACGTTGGACTGACGTGATGAGGCGGTTAGGAGGTGGTAGGGTGCCAACCCCCTACAATGATGAGTTCTTTTTCTGGTGGCCTCGACAGGCTATAGCCATAGACGAATACCCCAATGTTGGGATCAACTACAGAGGATATCTAGATATGCCTTTGTCACCAGGCTTTGGCTATGGTGATATAGGTATGAAACGTTTTTGAATATTTCATTTTTTTTTGTTTTTCAAAAAGAATAAAAATGAAAATAGTTTTGTATGGTACCAAGTATTAACAATGGATTTGTCATGCAGATGTGGGACCACGATGACCACCAGATGAATTCCCACTACATTAGTGGAGGAACCGGGGAGATGAGAAAGTGGGAGGAGATGAGGAGAGAGTGCTACAAAATGTGAAGGAGAACATGTCTTGATTGATGCACAAGATTCCTATGGTTCAGGTGGATGATTTTTCAGAGGCTATGCAACGACATGTGGTGGTGTGCCCCATGCATGGGTGTGACTCTTTCGATGTCTCACAAATGTAGTATTGTGCTATGATGATACACATCCGACGCTAGATGCATAGATGCCATGGTCATATATCTACCGACCATATATGTATTTTGAGGGTGTGATCCCTATGACACCATATTTTTTGGAGATATGAAATATAAAAAACATTGGTCTTTAGATTTACTTATATATGTTACAATGTGTGCATTGGTGAATGTGTTTTCTTTACTTTAGTTATGTGACAAATTCCAATATAAAACATAATTAGTATATGCATCATATACATAACTAGAACTTCAAAGTATGTGATTATAAGTAATAAAATCAAAGTATCATTCCAAAATTCATACTCATAGGAATTATTGGAGTAGAGTAAGGTTTCGCACACAGTAGCTGTCGTTTAACTGATATACAACTAACTGGGAGTCTAGGAAAACCTCTAAAGATCGAACACCATGAAAAATGGTGTCATGCAAAATATTTATAACGACGTTATAATCAACCACATTATTCATTGATGGCTCTAGAAAAATGCCACATGAAGACACCAGTTGGACCTCGGGTGAGTAAATGACCCATGTGGCAGAAGCCATGTTCCATGTATGACGAATGGCACTGTCTGCAAATCCATGGTAAACTGAAGAATCTATTGACATATAACAACCAAGGGAAAACCTAATAAGCAAGCTGATGACACAAAGGAATATATATATATATATACACACACACACACTAAAATACACTAGCATACAAAGAGTCACGACCAATCTTGGGGGCTCAAGCGTAATATCTTTTAAAGTAGATCCCATTTCTGGGCTCATCTAATATAGTCCCTTCATAATCCTCCAATTCATAGGCTCCTTTTTCTAAAACATGTCACATGATATAAGAATCGTGCCACATGGGGTTGAAATTACGTTCCCCCAATGGTCTTTGGTTTGGTCATAGAGGAGAACCAAGTCACCCTCAATGTACTTCCAAGGACAGAAATACCTATCATACTAGACCTTAACACGTCATTTATTTTCTTTGATAGTTGTAGAGGCATCTCAATGTTGATCATCTAGGATCTCTAGGTGTACAAGGAATTCTTCAAGATCAGATGTATCAAGTAGGAGCTCAATTGCTAATTTAAGGGAAGGGATTTCACATTCAATCAAAAGGATTGGGTCCACATCGTGTACTAACTAAAAAGGAGAAAAACATGTGGAAGTCTTGATCTCATGTTTGCCAATGCAAGGGTTGATTCCTATCCTTTCTTCATACGACCAAGCGAATACGTCACAAAATTCTTTGAAGAGATTGATGTAGTTCAGAATTTCTTTAGGTGAACAATCTGCATCGATATATACATTTTCAATTTTCCCAGGAATTCGAGAGATTTTGATCGTGATGGTAGGAGAGATATTTTTGATGCTTCCTTCTACATAAACACCATGTTTATTAGGAAAAAATACGATGTGACCGACCATCTCACTCAAGGTAGATCTAAAGTCGTGATGTTTAATCCTAACAAGCTCTGAGAGAAAATAAGAGCGATGATGCATATTGTCCCCAAGCCTATCGAGACAATTCATGGCCTCCAAGATGGATTAATTTCAAGGTAAAGTATCGTCAAGGAAATCATGTGAACATGATGATGAGGTGGCCTATATGGGCTCTAGAATGGGATCCTCCTCATTCATCTGTAATGAGACATGAGCCAGGTTAGCAGTAGAGTTAATAAGAACCTGATACACAACCTCTTCCTCTGAAAATGGATTTTCCATTCCAATATGTGACTGACATTCATATTACATGGTTGGGGAAGGTATGGTCCAAGGATCATTTAAATATAGAGTACAAAAGGGAATGGACCTCATCTATGTAGAAGACCTACTGGACATGGAATAAATGTGATGAATTGGTGCCATGAAATCAAAGGTACCCATGAGGGGGGAATACTTTCTGACACCAATATCCTCATTTGTCGGCTAAGAATTGTTGATCACTGGGATCTAATGTCCAATTGATGCATTAGGACTAGCATGCACAAAGAATAACTAATCAATTATCACTAAAGTGTGGAAAGCAGATGACACAAACACAGTCATGGAATAAGTCCAATTACACCCTAGTAATAAATTATAGTCAAGGGGTGCATCAACCACCTCGACATCCACCTCGAATGTATTTCCAACTAACTGGAATGGACAGGTGGGAAGAATTCTATGGGGATGAAACAAATGACCATGAAATGTGGTAAACATAGTCGTATATTGAAAGAGGGTTGGAGAGCTGATGGCTTTCCAACAGGTTAGGGACATCACACATGTTACAACACCTTCATCAATAACAATTCATTTGATGGTATATTTCATGTAGTCAACATGGATTTGAAAGGCCACATGGTAAGGCAAGTGAGGCTTAACATCCATGACGCCAAAATTGATAACCTTTGAGCCACTCGTGTCTATAGCTCTTGACATAGATAACAAGGTGTTCCTCTATGAAGGACATGTCTGAAGCAGCTCCAAAGCTGACATCACACAAGGGGTTGACCTATATCTTCAACAATTGAATAGTTATGGGAAGCTCTTTCATTGGGGTTGTGGAAAGAGAGCTTTAGTACTCCTTTTGGAATATGAGGTGGAGGCTCTGGATTTTCTATCTACAAGGGTGTTTTCGAAGGAGGGGGAGACTATATACCTGTAAGAGTCTGTGAAGAACCGTAATCATGAGATCGAGTGGCTATGTCAATCTGAGACATTACCATATTAACACATACACGATCACCTTCATGTGCCGAGGGGTTTTATTTCCCACTCGACACATTTCCGGTGTTGGAGGACCCCGAAGCCATGTGATGATTATGTGGAAATGGATTGGTCAACACAGTGGGAGGTTGAGATAAGATCCTTGAGGATTTCTCAAGTTTAGGGCATAGGTGGGTAAGGTGATCATCTTTACAAAATTTACAAGGAAACTTCACCTTCTTCTTTTCTTTCTTTCCTTCAACAACATTATTATTCGATCCATCATTGCTAGCATTGTCCTTGGCTTTGTTATTATTTCTCCCACCCTTATGATTATTACCTCGTCCTTTCTTTCTATTCCCTCCTAGTTGCTGGTTACCATTTGGGCTGGTCGACAACTGTATAGAATGCACATTCACCGATTGAGTGGGAGTGGAGGACTAAGATGAATATTTTCTTGCTAAAAACTAGATTATAGACAAATCCTTCAATTGGATCATCACCAAATTTGTAGACTTATCATTTGCATAGCTTATGATGCCATTGGCACGAGGCCAAAGCTTTTGTCTAGGGTCATAATTCGACCGTGGCACATCCAGAAGAATTTCATATAACATCCCAGATTGAGCATATATGAGGTCTAATTGATAGGCTTTGAAAACAACTTCCTCCTCATATTTTACTCTGGATGTAGAGACATCCTTTGAAATATAAGGAAGTAAGGACTTACGGAACCATTCCAATAGGAACTCTAGAAGAATGTAGGATTTAATCAACCTTTTCTATCTACTCCACTCTTGGATATGCTCTAAGATATGTGTGGCTTTATCTTGGCGAAGGGCCGACAAAAGTTCTATGTTGGAATCATAATGAACTGACAACTGGAAGTGGTTGAGAAAGGCTAAAACCATTTGATTAAAATTTCCATTTGTTACCCTTGGTAGCTCAATGTACCATTTCGCTGCAACACCTATGAGGGTGTGTTGAAACAGTCTCAAATAAATAGAATCATAGTTAAGAGAATTGGATGAGAACCAAAGATGAAAATTAGTAACATGATCACCCAGATCCTTGCCAGTCTTTCCCTCAAATTTCAAAATATCCGAAGGAATCTTAGTGGGGATGGGGGGCCATGATAGATTGTAATGCATTGGGTCATTCGTTAATCTCAAAAAATCTAGAAAATCAAGAGTGGCGAGAAAAGGGAGCCGGGGTTTTGGCATCTGATCCCATGCTCCTAGGAAAGATTGATGTTGAGGGATTGCATCCCATATAGGGTTCTGGTATACACCATGGCCCTTTATGGTATGGTAATATCCTCCTCCAAACTTATTCATTAGAGGTTGTGTGGGCACCATACCCGTCGGATCAATATAATGAGGCTTATAAACATTTCCCCCAGCTAGAGTGGCTCTAAGTTGGGGGTTTCCCATAGCGTGAAACTAACTCCCCCTGGGTGGAAATCCATAGGATAGAGGTGTATTCGTCATAAAAAATGTGTTAGTCAGAATCGACCTGGAGGAGGAAAGGGGAAAGGATAGAACATAGGTAGTATATTTTCTGTCCAATTGAGTACTCCATCCAGGAGCATTGAGACTAGGATTAGACCCATGGGAAAAGGAGGGTGGCTTCCAACTGTAGCAGTCATTTGGGAATATGACCTCCACCAAAGGAGAGAGGAGTATGTGGAGGATCCATGCCCCCAGGTCCAAGACTAGGATTTGAATTATTCGCTGGAATGGAGGATGAGAGTTGTGATGTCATATTTGTCATATCAAAAGAGAAAGGGTTAGAGGCTGAAGGTATGGACTAAGAATTGTATCCATGTGTACCAAAATGAGACCCTAAAGGGTTCATTACTATGGGTTGAAGAGAAACCACAGGCTGAATAGGAGTAAGAATGACAACCTCCGACACCACAATGATAGCAGTTGAAGGAGTCAAAGGAGTCCCATTAACCACAAAAGGTATGGGAGTCGAGGGACTCCCAATGTTTTTCATACTCCACTCAGTACTCATAGTTGTATAATCACAAGTCTCATAGGTGGAGGTATGTGTACCATGTTTGGTAAGTTTTTTGCCTTTTACTTTTTACCATCATCCCATGCCTAAACCCCCATTACTCATATGTAAATACAAGGCTCAAGAGATTAAATTGACGTACCTTATTTTTCATGTTTGATGTTGATCCCTTTTCGCGCTTGGTCATTCTTTGACTGCAAATCTCCTCCCAATGCTGACTTGCACTCACTAAAGACAAACAAAGAACTCCACACGCATTTGATCTATGAAATAACGGGTTAGAGATTTAATCAATCATACAATCAATATTCCAATAATGAAAATCTCATATAGCGGGACGATGAAAGAAATTCTTTTATTAACTTCACAATGATACCTTACAATGATAAAGTCAGCTACTTCTCCTCGATCCTGGTCCTGGGCTCTTCTTCCAATGTCTTCCAACTGCTTTTCTCTATACTTATCTTTGCATAAGGATGGCTAAAGGTTGGGACAAAGGGGATGCTTAATCGGGTATATTTTCTTTACTATGATTCTCCTCCTTTCAAATGGGACCCCTAACCCTTCTTTGGGACCCCTAACCCTTCTTTTACAGGTTAGAAGAAGCTAGGTATTTGGTCAAGTGACCAGCCATTCATGGCCGAAAGGTTTAGTTAACTTACCCAAAGCTGCGTGTTCCATCAACAACTTTCCTTTTCCCATGCTTTTGTAGGTACACACGTGCATTAATGAAGCAGGGCATGTGGGGATTTATAAAAAGGGTTTTTAAGAAGAGTTGTTTAGTAGTGTTTTGGAAAAGAAGGAATCTGAGATGGCCTGAGGCTAGGTAAGAATGTATGGTGAAAATTAGGATTATAACATATGCCCCTTAATGTGTGAGGTCAGAAGATCATCTGATGGCCGAAATACATTAAGAATCTTCACCGATGTTCTGAACAAGTGAACCCAGGGACTAGAAATCAGGAGGTGCCATTTGCAAAATAATAATTGTCTCACTGAGGCAGGCGTACCCATGATCGGGATAAAATAAAATCATGGATACCAATCAAATACACTATAGATCCATGTCATATAATTATATAAAGTGTAGCCATGAGCAATACATAGCGGAGCTACATCTCGAAATAAAAAAGATATACATGTAGAGTATCCATCTTCTAGAAGTTGATAAGGCCTGATGGCTGAAGATGAGGTCTTTAGAGCTCAAGAAACAAATTCAAAATCTTCAAAATTTGGGTAGGAGTGTAATATGAGTGTACGAATTCACTACCCAGATTTCTTTGATGGCTCGTCAGTCGTGGACTAGAGAATCTTGATGATCAGACTGAAGGCTTCATTGATTTCAAACAAATACTTGATTGGTATTTGAGGATGGCCGAGCATGAGGGCAAGAGACAAATTGTAGAGGGGTTGAATCAGGCTTGGTAGAACTTTCCCTGGGCAATAGCATGACAAATGATGAGACTTAAGCAACATGGTATTTGACATAAGTTCACGATGTAGGAGGCAACTCAAAATATCCATATGTTTGGAAGAATAAACAAACAGAGGAGGACACAACTCTATGTAGAGAGAATAGCCTCCTAAGGTCATATTAAATCCTAGAGCTTGACGAACAAACAAAAGGATGTGCTTTGTCCAAGGGCGACTCATTGTGCTGCCAAAAAAGAAAATACTTTTCCCTTTCTCTTTTTGGGGTAAACTTGAATTTTTTTGTCTTTTTCAATAATGTTGGAAAGCTTGAAAAAGAATAAAAGAATGCTACATTACAAAGGAGGATCGAGTGTCACAAACATACTAGTTCCAAGCGCACAAAACACAGGGATGCTCAGGGAAAAGGGACATGTGCAAGAAAAGGACACTTAGGAAAAATCCTCTAGGGGCCAAATGTGTCAAGACACAGAGGCAAAGTGCTACAGGGCTTGCATATAAGGCATGCTTTAGATGGTTCAGTTGAGAGCAAAATGGAGCCGGCATTAGGCCGAAGACGCTGGTATGAAAATGTGATTAATAAAACACACAATGGTAACATCCTTCGATGTAATTTTAACGAGCCCAAAGAAGGTAATCTCGGTGGTTTTTCATATTTAGAGAGTCTAAAAAACATAAAAGGAGACTCCAATAGGGTACCTTTTTCGAAGGTAGTCTAGTCAGTTCCAAAAAGGGGTAAACTAGCACCGACAAGACGTTTATTCAAAACCATTTTAACGAGTGTGATAAAGACAAGATTACTCAGCCATTTTTTCATTTTTAAGGAGTTTGAAAAAAGCTTAACTATGGACTCCGTCAGGAATGTTCTTCTAGACCATTTAAATGAGTGTGAAAGAATAAGGTCACTCGACAATATTTTCAATTTTAAGGAGTTTGAAAAGAGCTTAACTATGGACTCCGTGGGGGTTCCTTTTTTGTAAATTTAGTCCCTTAGGCCCGAAAAAGGGTTAAAATTATACCTGAGGGTACTCTTCTAGAGATTCAAGGCCTCTAGAGTATACCTTTGTTTTTACAGTTGACCGTCCAGACCGAAAAAGGGGTAAACTATCGCCAGATAGATGTGACTTCAAATTTCAGTTTAACGAGTGTGAAGGTCAACAACATCGCTCGATAATATTTTCATTTTTAGAGGGTCTAAAAATGGATTAAAAGAAGACCCGTGGGGCCTACAACTCATGTATGAAACTGGTTCAGGTAGAGTCCGCTGCTAGGCTCAGACCAAGAGTGTCTTCGATAGTCAACTTGGAAAGTGTCCCAAATGTGAAGAAAACACAAACCACAGTGTATGTCCTCCCCCGGTATAGAAACTGTAGACATGGCTTCAAGGATAGCCTCATCTGAAGGAAATTCAAAATTCAAGAAATCACGCAAATGAGGGTTGACAGTCCCAAAGGGTGAAGTAAACTAACCATATTCCATATGACGATGGAGGTTCTGGCCAGGACTAGTAGAGTCTATCAGCAAAGAATCACAAGTAAGAGGGCTTGAGGATCTACAAACAACGAGATAAGACTCGGAAGGATACTCAAGCCTACTTGGACCAAGAGGGGGAAACAAGGGCTCCCATACCCCCATTGGATAAACCAATGGATCAATTACTGATACTGAGTCTCGAGAAGGCCAACATGATTTCATAGGTTCCTTCTCAGAAGAAAGTGAACATTGAGGATAAGATGCCACATAATTAACCCATGGAAGGGTAGAGTCTACACAAACACTAGGAACATATAAAGGGGTAGTCTGAAATAATGCCAAATTAGGATGGTGATTATCAGATGCCAGTTGGTCGATAGTGACAATGCTTCCATTGTGAGGGAAATGCATCACCCGGAAGAGCGTAGACACCACAACATTCATAACATATACATAATCACGCCCGAGAAGCATATTGAAATCTAACGGGCCTTGCACCACTATAACATCAACACATAAAATATTCCCACCTAACGAGATAGGAAACTGAGGAAGAACCCCCAAATATTAACTAGGACATCTGTCAAAAGCCAACAACTCATGTGAAGCAGACACAATCTTGGGAGAATGCAAGACTTTCCAAACCGAGGAGGATAAAATACTTGCAGAGGCTACTTCATCCACAATACATCGATAAATGTTTGTTGAATTAACTTCAACCCTTATTTGAAAGGGTGCAGAGGAAGGAAGACGAGGCTCAACAAGGTCATTCCAATCAAAGGAAACCATCCTAGGTCTTGGAGGGGGTGTGCTCAAAGCGAGTGGAATGCCCCCTTGTTCTGAAAATACTGAACCAAAAATGCTAAAAACATAGTCAATAGGCACGTCACTCCCCAAAAGAAGAGCGAGATCATCCGATGACTGCATCGGCATGACAACTTTCACAACCAATTGCTGAATAGGTTGCGAGACTACATTGTCTAAAGGCACCTCACCCCCAAAAATAGGAGTGGGATCAGCCAATGACTGCATTAGCATGACCACTTTCTCAACCCATGGTTGACTAGGCTGCGAGACTACATGGTCTAAAGGCACCTCACCCACCAAAAGAGGAGTGGGATCAACCGATGAATGCATCGAGATGACCACTTTCACAACCAATGGCTGAAGAGGCTATGAAACTACATGGTCTAAAGGCACCTCACCCCCCAAAAGAGGAGTGGGATCAATGGATAACTGCATCGACATGATCGCTTTCTCAACAATTAGCTGAATAGGTTGAGAGACTACAAGTTCTAAAGGCACCTCACCCCTCAAACGAGGAGTGGGATCAGTCGATGATTGCATCGACATGACCACTTTATCAACGAATGGTTGAATAGGCTGAGAGACTACAAGTCTAAAGGCACCTCACCCCCCAAAAGAGGAGTGGGATCAGTCGATGACTGCATCAGCATGACCACTTTCTCAACCAATGGTTGAATAGACTGCGAGGAAACCTCAAAAGGCTTAGAATCAGAAGAGCTTGTAGATAGGGACCACAATCTTTGTACCTCTAGAATGCCAGGGCACAAATGAGTAAGGTGATCTCCCTTGCAAAGCTTACAAGGGAACTTAGGCCTACGTCCTATCTGTCTAGGTTTCTCAACAGAATTAATGCCCCCAACATGACTAGCAGTGGTTGGTTTCACATCTCCAACATGACTTGCAAAGGTTGGTGATGGGTCGATAAAATGACTTGCAGAGGCTAAAGACCTATTGCCAGTATGACTAGCAGGGACTGGACTTTTCCCCCCAGCATGACTTACAGAGGGTGGGTGCTTGCCCCTAGTATAACTTATAGAGGTTGGGTGCTGGTCCTCAACATGACTTGCAGAGGTCGTTGACCTATCTCCAACATGACTCGCAGAGGTTTCTGATTTCTTCTTTCTATTCTTCCTCTTTCTATCTCGTTTGGAATTTCGGTTACTAGTAACTATACTTTCACTAGAGGTGTGAGAAGGAGGAGGAGAAGACTTTGCTAATGAAGAAACATCAACAGGGTGCTCATGAATTAAGGTGCTTAACTGAGAAGCTTCAAGAGAATTCGGGACATTTGGAATGGTACCCAACCAAACTGGTAGTCCCACGTTCAACCCAAGAATGTACAAAGTAGCCATCAAAGGGACACCAACATTTTTGAAGAAGGGAAAAGAACAAGAATCCCCTTGCAAAGGGGTTCCTTGGTTGGTATCATCAGGAACTTTAGCCATGAAGATATTATGCAGAGGTTCTCCCCTTGCAGGATCTTTCAAATCTGTAAAATTCTCACACACTGACTCTGGAGAGCTAGTGTTATCAAAACAATGCCTCTAAAGAGGTTGCTCCACGTTTCAAAGCAGAAGATTGAAAATTCCTCTCAACCGGCGAAGTGGGCATTCTACCACCCTATGTCAGAGAACCAAAGCCACGACTGACTAACTCACTAAGGAAAACTAGGGAGCACAGAGCACACACTAAAAGTTCCTAAAGGAAAATCAAGCAAATGACTAACTAGTTGGAAGAATAGTTACACCAACCAACACTAGAGAAACTTATAGGTGTAAGTGCAACTTGAATACGGAAGCACCCTCTGGGTATAATCTGCAAAGCGTGGCCCAATTTCTACCCTAGGTACTATGGTATACCCCCATGGTCACCTGTGTAAGTCCCTAAAATAAAGGCAACTAGGTTTCCAGCTCATGAACAATCACCAGGCAGGTACAGTCGACAGTCGGGTGGACTGCAATGAGTAAGGTATCAAGCCTGAAACCTATCAAGGGTATCGAAAGTAAGTGTTCCGGAAGATGACTGAGGACCTCAAATGGATTCAAGACCCACGAAGCTCCATGGAAAATGTGATCAAAGGAATCCCAAGACAAGAACTCTATATGTGTTCCCCACTACGCTTGGTTTGACTTTGGAGGGGTTATCTCTGCTACCTTTCTGCACACGATCTCATGTTTAGCCCCTGTGTTAGAGGGAGGTCCTGGATAATTTCCACGTTACTGGACTTCTACACTCCTCAACAAAGAATCATATGTTTGTTTTATAGCCTTGAAGAGTTTCCTCTCCAACCTAAATAAGGGCTCTAGCCTAATCTACTTGATGGACCCTACAAACATAAAGTCTATTAAATTTTAATTAGTGTTCTTTTTACTGGCTTGATTTACTCAAAAGGGTACGGTAGTGCAACTGATGTTGTTAAGACTCTTGTAGAAAAAATAAATGATAAGAACACTAGCAAAGACTGATTATCTTTCTTATTTTTCTTTTGAAATTATTTTAAGATGAGAAGAAAACACAACACTATGCTAATTTCTTTTTCCTTTTCAAATAACAGTGCAACGCAAATGCCAAGAAAGAAAGAGAACTAACAAGTTATTTTATTTTTTATTTTTACTTTTTAATATTTTCTTCTAATCAAAGAAAAAGTAACAAAATATTCTAAAAGAAATTGATGAATGCACGATTCATGGCCCCCCCCGACCATAAGGGGGATTTTTTTTTTAAATGCAACTCATTTTTCTCAAAATTTCAAGCTAAAAATAAGTTTAAAAAGCTAAGAAACAGAAGAAATCTTTTAATGAAAAAGAAAGCTATGCTGTGATCAGACCTAAGATGTCGACTACTATGATAGAGACCAAGAACACTGAGAGGTATAACTCTTGACAAGGAAAAGGATGATTGCCTCTCCTTGAACAAAAATTTTCTCAACAGGCATGCAACTGACAGTTCAACAACTAGCATGTGCATGCAAGCTGTAAAAGGTCAGGGCGCATGTACACGCATGAAGACCTTATGCAGGCTGCGTGTACCTTTGAAACTCCTCAAAAAATGTAAATATAAGAAATCAAACATTGGCAGAGACCACCGGTATTGAGAACTGGAATCTCTTGAAGACTCATAAACTTACTTTGTCAGAAAAGAAAAACAATCCAAGGAACATTTCATAGAATAAAACCAATCTGAAGTAGTAACTAAGCTAAAAACTACAAAAATAGAGACCGGAATGAGTTTCAGAAAACCCCTAAGAAGGATCACTTCTAACAGGGAAGAGGATGACTGCCTCTTTAATAAAAAAAAATTGAACTTAACCATGCTACTGTCACTTCATCAGCTAGCATGTCTAGATGGGATGTGTGAAGGTTGGGCGCATGTACACGCATGCAAGCCTTATGCAGGCTGTGTGTACCTCTGTGACTTCCCGTAAAAGAAAATGCAGCCAAGCAAAGTAAGCAAGAAGAACTGGTATGGAAGACTAGAATCCCTGCTAGCTTAGACTTTTGTAGAAACTCTAAAAGCAAGTAATGAAACCAATTTTTAAAAAATACCCAAAAATGACTCACAAAAAACCCTAGAGATCCCCAGTATGGTCGCCAATTTTGTTGTTGGTGGGAAATCCATCCTATGGACTAGCACTAAGGGTTTTATCATGCATGCAGAAATGACCTAAAGATTCTTACCTTTTACCATCATCCCATGCCTAAACCCCGACTACTCATATGTAAATACAAGGCTCAAGGATTAAGTTGATGTACCTTATTTTTCATGTTTGATGTCGATACCTTTGCTCGCTTGGTCGTTCTTTGACTGCAAATCTCCTCCCAATGCTGACCTACACTCACTAAAGACAAACAAAGAACTCCACATTTATTTTATCTATGAACTAACGGGTTAAAGATTTAATCAATCATACAATCAATATTCCAATAATGACATTCTCATATAGTAGGACGGGAAAATAAATTCTTTTATTAACTTCACAATGATACCTTACAATGATAAAGTTGGCTATTGCTCCTCGATCCTGGTCCTGGGCTCTTCTTCCACTGTCTTCCAACTTCTTTTCTCTATACTTCTCTTTGCACAAGGATGGCTAAAGGTTGGGACAAAGGGAATGCTTAACCGAGTATCGTTTCTTTACTATGATTCTCC
>CBVK0100099644.1:739-23847 GCA_900067695.1 Picea abies | reverse complement strand
TTTTGTTGGGTTTTCTCCCCCATGAGGGTTTCCCAGGATAAATGATGTGTCTCTTGTGATTTTGTATTTCTCAGTGATCCTATATTATGCTATTGTTATCTAGTGAAATGCAAAGAACTCTAATAATAGCTTAAACCTTAACAATCTTGATACATCTTGTTGAGGCATAGTTTGGTTTGTTCTTGATACATTATTGCTACATGTTGTTGGTTATCTTTGTATAATGTTGATGTACATGATTGATGTGCATTGTTGGCACATGGTTTGAGTGATATTCTTGTGAGTTTTGGTATGAGATCTATGTTATCAGATCTGATATATTGAGGAGAGTATCGATACATGTTTTTGGTGTATTTAGTTTTGTTGGTACAAGCAAGGAACAAGTACAGTTTGGTTACAAGACAGTGGCACAGGTTGATTACAGGTCAGTGGAATAGATTGGTACACGTTTACAGTAGTATATCTCACAGTGATATATTTGACATATGTTGTGACAGTTACATATTCAGTTTCTACATTTGGAACCTATATTTCAGGGTGGTTGGATGGGACGAGGATAGGTGGTTGTAGCCACCTTTCAGTTTTATCCATAGAACATAGGGGTTGTAGCCTCCTTCTAGTTGTATCCAGAGAATTGAGGAGTTGGAGCTTCCCTTGGGTTGTAGCCTAAGAAACTAGCGGATCGGAGCCTCCTTCCAGTTGCAACTGGAGAATTGGAAGTTGGTGCTTCCTTCAATATAATTCTTGACATATAAGAAAATTATTATGTGGTTTTCTCTTGCATTGGGTTTCCACATAAATATTGGTGTATTATGCATTATGTGGATGTGTTTGTTATTGTTTATTATGCATTGATGAATGCTAATACTTATGATATAGTAAGATATTGATGATGAACAGATGAAGATGGTTGAATAAGTAAAATAATATACATTGTGGTTTAAAGGATTAATAATTGGTATAATTGTTCATTACTAACTCACACCCCCTCTCAGTAATCCAACAATGGGGATAACATTTGGCTCCCACTTGGGGACATGTGCTCGTTGTAGAGTGCATGAGAACTGCAGCATCTCCTGGTAGACATGTTCCTACCAAAAACTCAGATAAAAACATCATATCATCTAGGGTGGTGCTATCACCCTTCATCCATATACATAAAAATCCAAAAATAAAAACTAATTTAGAAAAGAAAATTTTAGCAATTTTTCAAAAAATTCTAAACTAAGCATGAAACAATTATGCAAGTAGAGAAAAATGAAAATGAAATGCATCCATGTTACACATGAAATTTTCACACCTAGGTACCTCGCCCTAAGTGTCGTAAAGTGTCATATAAGTGTCTCATACACCTTGACACCATGGAATAACCTATGTCACAATCCCTAGTCATTGTGGAGGAGGGATATATTACATGAAGGCCAAAATACCAAGTACACATGAATTATTATTAATATTCATGGAAAAGGAATTGATTAAGTGTGAGAATCAAGTGCACATGAATTATTATTAATATTCATGAAAAAAAAAGTAATTAAGTGTGAGAATCCACCTCACATTTGGTTTCCTATTTTTTAGGGAAGGTGGAGGATCTCATGGATGGTTGAAATATTTCCTCCTTAAAATCCTTGAGAGATATTTTCTCCCCAAAATCCTTAAGATATATTTTCTCCCTAAATATCTTAGAGATCCCTTTCTTAGTGGATCTGATGAGAGATCCTCTCCATGGTGGTTAAGCCTCCAAATCCTATATAATGAGGGATTTCCATGGAGGAAAGGGGATGGAAAGAATTGTGAAGCATATAACTTATGATCTCATGAGGAAGATGTCATTTGGAGCATCAGCATTCTGTGTGTGGATTGTTTAAGCAAGGGTTTGGACAAGGAGAGCTTTGTGAAGCCGTTGCACTACATCCATGGCTATAAGTAACACTTTGTTCTCATCAATATAATCAATGCTTGGCCTGTTTCTTTCAAACTTGTACTTGTTCCATATAAGTTTTTCTATAGTAGATGGATCTATGTTTTAGCTAATCTCAGTAGAGTAGGAAGTTTTTTGTACTTTTGTTTGTCTTGTAGGATCTACCAAGGAGCTCAAGATCGAAGCACATCCTGGACTTTGCAGGGACAAATGACGTTCATAAGGTACATGCTTTCCTCCTTATCTTTTGTTCATCAACTTGATTAGATCTAAAAGGAATTCAGTGTCCATGTTGAGCACCTTCTGTCTTAGAGTTAAGAGTCTAGCTCTCAAGATGAAATCTACCTGTCCGCAGGGAGATTTTCCTACAACAATCTAAACTAATATGAGAAATCAAGATGCAAATGCAAGGAAAGCAAGATTACCTACCTACTTACCTAGGGCAGGGACCCTGAAGAAGTCATGTGACCTAAACATAAGGTCGAAGAAGAGATCCATCCACTGGAAATGGCATCTTTCTACCATCCAAGGTTTTCAGATAGTACTTTTATTTATCAGACTTATTCTTAACAACGTGAGGACCAAGCCATGAGGTGTCATCTCTTTGGTCATATTTTGGGTTTCCCTTTCTCTTCTCCCACATGATTGCAATACTTCCTTCACTTAAATTGATGTAAGGTATGTCCTCAAAGTATGGATAGGAAGGAGGCTCTGCGTTGACCATCCCTTTGATGGCTTGTTCACATTCTTCATCTTCTTTCTTCAAAATTTGGATAGACCCTGGCTCTTTCCGATTGCACTTCGCAAGTTTTTCTTTGTATTCATTTGTCCTTGGGAGGAGCATATCACTAGTAAATTTGGGTCATTTTGCGACGGTAATTTCGTTGTACACGTGACATTCTGTCGTGGAGATGGTGACGAATCATGGACCACCAAAACATCGTATCATGTGTCATGGAAATTGTGATGACCAAAGGATATCGTCTCCTTCTAGACAACCTAAGGATGTAGTATTATTGTAGTTGCACGAAAGATGCATGCAAGATGTCATCGCACGAAAGATGACCAAAATATGTCGTCGCAAGAAAGATGACTGAAAGACACCTTCGCATGAAAGATGACCAAACTATTTCTTCACACGAAAGACAAACAAAATTTGTCATCGCATGAAAGAAGACATAAAGATGTCGCCGCATGAAAGACGATTGAAAGTTGTCATCTCACACAAGATGACTGAAATTTTTCGTCACACGCAAGACAACCTTAGTTCGTCACCCATGAGATGAATCCAAGCGACAAAGTTTCAATACCGTCAAAGAATTATCAATACCATCGACGAGAAAAGTCATCGCGAGAGAGGGGGGATATGAGTATTTAAAAAAAAATGAGATTAATATTAAAAAAATATCTAATGCATTACAAGGCGGAATTGCCTAAAGAATTTGACAATTATTGATATTCAATATGAAGGATATCTAAGATTACAAAGAGACATAAGATTATGCACTAGGGAAGACATGAAATATGGTTAATGTAACCATATGCCCAATAATAAGAAAAAATAGTTTAAGTGATAGGTGAGAAGGTTTTCAAGACACATGGTACACCATATAAACCATATTTAATAAAATGGAAGGACAAAATTATAGAGGAAAGCACTTGATGTGAGGCGGGATAGAACCACCTTGATCATGTTACACCCTCCTTCCTTTTGGATCAGACTTCAATACATACATCAATATTGACATTAAAGGAATGAACATGAACCCACACAAAATATGATAAACTACTATTTCAAATTGATCACATATTTGACAAATACATAATCGATAAACTAATTTTTACTTGAGTCACCAACTTAATTCTTTCACTGTAGTTAATTTGGATTATTATTTCCCACTACCCCCTCTAAACTATAGATCCCTAAGGCATATTTCATCATATTAACACCCAATCATAATGCATAAAAATACAATATCCAAACATAGCATAAAAAGTTTTAATTAGGGCCTATGTTGAAATTTAGGAAGGGAGAAAAATCAAGCCATGTAGGGCCATTTTAATCCATCAATTCCAAAACTATATGTCCCCCATAGAAACATATTTCTTTTGTAATTTCTACACATCATAACATATATGAAAATTTAGGTAGGCATGCATCATAGGAGATACAACTTGAAACACACTAAATACGAGAGTTAATATTATTGACAACCTATGTCATATACTTCTCATAGCCTATTAAGGATGTTCAAGTTTTAAAAAGTGATGAAAATACAACAAATATGACCAAGTATATGTTTTTATTTCTTCCTCAAATGAAATAATCAACATATTACATTCATAGAATTTCTTGAAATATTGGAAACATTATGAAAAAGGTTGGACTAGTTTTACCTAGCCTTGCCCCAAAGTTATCAAAACTTTACAAGTGAAAGATGAAATCAAAATATGAAGAAAAATGAGAAAGCTTTAGGTAAAAATTTACAAGTTTTACCTCACCTTAGGAAAATTGATTAGGATAGCAGAACACATATTTATACTATGCTATTAGGAAACTATTCAGAGTTAAAATGCATCTAATTCTAAGCTAGCTAAGATCATGGATTAAAGGTCATGTTATTTAGATACACATGTTTTAATTGTGACTTGGGAGGATTGCATTAACAACTTATAAATATTTGATTCCCTGGTTCATCTACTCATAGTAATTCAATGATCCATAACATTCTCCAAATCATTGTCCCCCAAAAGGGGATGAATAGTAAAAACCCATTAGTATCCCATTAGTACAACTTTTCTACCTCTCAAGGAAAGGAATTCCCTACCCATAGGGGTGTCAACTCACTAATAGATAGATACCTTACCTTTCTCTTTGAGCTCCTCAAACATTGACTAATATCAATCAAGAATGTCAAAGGTGCTATCTATCGTTACTTAGGAGTTCAACATATCTCTAGGTTATAGGTGCATGTCTATATTTATTTCCATTTACAACTTCTCCATTTATACCCATAATCTCCAACCAGTTAAAGAGATTGGCGAGGCCATCTGAGATGACAATTACAAAAATTTCCTTTGTATCACATGTATTTTAGCTTCAAGATTCTAATCACTTAGGCCCACAATTTTTTATTTTTAAGGGGAATTTGATGCAAGAGCATTGTTGATAGGAGAAAATGCATTTGTGCATCTAGGCACAAAAGGAGAGTATGTGTGAACTTGTGTTAGATTTGACATATGTGTGCAAGGTAGCAATGAGTAGGATCAAAACAATATATGTAGGGGGAAGTCAACACAAATGAAGGTTGGGAAAGGAATAACTAAGGATGGTGCACAATAAATAGTTTCAAGGGTAGGATGCATAGAATAAGGCTTCACACATGAAGGTGTGAAATGTAGTTGAAGGTATTCATGAGGAATACCAATAGTAATTTATAAAAACATCAAGATAGAAGCTTTTACAACCTACATATGGATGTGTTAGTTATATGTTAGTGGTGGAGACATATATAAAGGTGCATAGCTTTAAGTATATTAGGTTGGATGGCATCATTAATGAGGAGACTCATACAAGATGAATTTATTTATATGTAACAAATAATGATAATGATAATCAAAGAATCTATAATTAATCTTATCAAAGTAACTAAATTTTGAGAAAGAAAGTATGATGCACTTACCTAAGGTCTTATGTTCGAAGTAGATCCACATATTGAAGTGATTTCACTTATTCTTGATTGCTTCTTTCGAAACCTACAAAAACTTGTGCACACAAGACTACAAGAAAAATTAGTTATACTGATAACTAACTAATCAACTTGATCAAATGTAGAAATATTCATTGCAATTAGTATTCTAAACATGTAAGCATTCAACAATGATGAATCACATATCACAAACACTATATATCGAAGGAATGTCCATATCAGGTGAAACAACTTGAATAAGCTCCTCTTGGTTTCGAGAATAATTTATTGGAGTCGTATGATCTTGGAGAAAACCTCCCTCGATCTGAAGGAGCAACAACGAAGTCAACATTGACCATGTTGTTGCTCTGTTGGATCGGGAGAGGTTTTCTCCAAGAATAAATGTCTCCAATAATTTTTTCTCCATCGAACAAGGCCAACCATGTCCCAATACCCAATTTATATTCTAATAAAAAATGTGCATTAAAAATATTCAAAATTGATAAAAAAAAAAAATAAAAAAAAATTGTAAAGCTATAAATGAGGTTTATTATTCACATGCATATGTCATAAAAAATATTTTTTATAAATAATATTTATCATCCAAAATATGTACTAAATATACTAGCTATATAATATACATTGATTTGTCTTATAAAATTATTATACATCATAAGTTTCTTTTAGTCTTCTTTAGTTTTCTAGTCTGGTTCTTAAGTAAGTCATCAGCCTCCATGTCTTTGTTTTCTAGGGGATCTTCAATAGTTGATGTTGCTTCGGTCCTCTCATGTCAATCACGCCTAGTCTCGTACCCATGGTGTGGAGGTTGATTTGAGGGGCCATCTCCTACAAAAACAAAAAATATTAAATTTATATGGCTAATTTTTTTTATTTTATTTTTTTACAAAAAATGAAATTTTGTATATATAAAAGGCACAAGTGAGGTCACATAGTACAAAAGAGTATATTGGTAGAGGATACCAGCTACAAAATTTCCTTCAAAATTTTACAACAAAGAGTCTGTCAAAGATTCTACTTCTTATATCTAAGCTTTTTGAATCTATCTTAGAACTATCTTTCGGAAAGATTTATTTATGCCATTTTTACAAAAATTTTAAGTGCCTTACTGATCTACTTAGGCTCGTTCTTCCTCTAGAACTTGTTCTTCCTCTGGTGGGGGATCGAGTGCTACATTCATATCGGGCAGAATTGGGTCTTCCCTGCTTCATGTCTCCTCATTCTAGCTTTGTGTTGAAGAATGGGATGGATTGGCTTCCAGAATTGCTTCCATGCGCTGCCCTTAGCGTCTGAGGAATTTGATTTTGTCTTGTAACTGATTAATTAAGGTATTATGATGAGCTAGTGTAGAGTGAAGGTGATTATGGAGCTATGAGAATATAGATGTAGTGTCAATTACTGAGTGGTGGAGAAGTTATCGTCCACCAATTCATCCTTCGATCTTTCATGAGTTGGGCGATGTGCCATATTGGAAATTAGACTAACTGTAAATAGCCTCCTCCAATTACTAGTGTTTTCTTTGACTAGGTCAGGGTTGGTGCTAAAGTTAGTGTTGCTTTATTTAATTTTTCTTATGTTGTGATTGTCTCTATAACTATCATTGTCAATACTACCTTTGGCTATGCTTCATGTGTCTTCACCAGTGCTGGACATTCATTCGACTGTCGAGTTCCTTTCACTATTGTCACTCTGAAAGTCACCTATGGTGCGTCCCCTAATGTAGTATTTGAAATTTCCTTTCATCGTGATGCTCCCTAGGAGGTTGTTTCTCATTGTTTCATCAATTTCTATAATTATGTTGTTGAAGTTATGGCGTATTCTCAAGAGGTCTCTATTCTTTAACTTCCCTTCCCAATTGAAAATCCTCGTTCACGGGTTCCATTGTGGCTAGCTGAGACACTGAATTGAGCGTTGATCATCCAGATTACCTCTTATGGCTATATTTTGGAAGGAAGAATATCCTGCAGACTCAAAAATGGAATGGCGTTCAAGCATTGATGCGGTAGGTACTGCCAGCATATGATTACTATGAAGCATGGCTAAAATCCTTTCATAGGCCTTCAACTCAAGCGAAATTAAGGAAGAGGTGATGTTGATGGTTGTAGTGCGGGTGTGGAGTGACGGGTGCAACAGGTTCTCATGGAGGAGGAGATTCTTGCATTCCAAGAAATCCATATTTTCGTCCTGTGACGTACAGACTCCCACGGGCCAAAGGATATGCAGGTACATTGTTCCCCCAAGAACGATGCTCACCTTACCACTTAAACCTTTCATCTGAAACATCGCATGGGAGACGGCACCATGTGGAGCGCTTTCAAAAGAGGGTTGAGGCATTAGAGGGGGGAAAATAAACAGGGCCTTCCCATAACTTTCATGTGACTAGGACCCATTCCAATTGCTATATTTTCTTTCTTGTTTGTTATCCCATTGTTTGTGCATAGGATGTGGTAGAAAGAGGAGTGAATGGTGGATAGGATATATTTGGTCCTTTCAATGATTCTTTTCAACTTTGTATTCTTTGGGTCTGTTATTTTAATAAAAGTATGGATTATATTCTTGGATTCCCCTATTACAATTATGTGGTTGAGTTGACGATCATGAGCTACGAGAGCTCCTTGATATAGTGCATAGGCCTATGCCAAGTTGTTGGTGGTTACGCCTAGATTCCAAGAGTGGCATAGCATTATTTTTCCTATAGGGTTGTACAATAGCCCTCTCGCACCTCCCTCCCCTGGGTTTCCTTTTGATGCACCATCGAAACAGAGAACATGAATTTCTTAGGTGTTTAACCAATTTTTTAAATCTTGGGCGGAAAATTGAAGCTTCCAACATGATTGTTTTGGAAAAGTTAAGGGGATGGCAGGAAAATTTATTTTATCCAACCATTTTTCTTCTTTTGTTGTTAAGGGGCCATCTTCTCAGGATTTTAAATTTATGGAGGAGAGGTACTCATCCAATTAGTCGATCGCAAGAGATGTTACTAAGGAGGGGGGAACTAGCTTCTCCTTAAAAATTCTTTTATTTCTTGCCAGCCAAATTTTCCAACACACATATTCAATCAAGGCCTTCCAGATGTGGCTTAGAATTGGATTCTTGTTGAGTGAGACTTTTTAGTATTTACTCCATTTTCCAATCAAACTTCTACTACTGGTCAGCTAAGATATTTCAGGGGTTAGCTCTTAGTAGACACTATGCATCACTTGTTTGGTAAAATTCCAATTGAGGAAAAGATGATCGGTGATTTCTTGGTTTTGGTTACAGAGAGAACATTTGAATGGCCCCATGTATCCTATTTTATTTGTGTTTTTTCTTGTTAGGATCTTGTTGTGAACTAACTACCAACCAATGGTATTAATCTTTGGTAGACCATCTAGATTCCAAATTTCTTTCCAGATGGAAAATTTTTCTGGCAAATCATTTTCTTGGAGGAGATTTTTGTATCCCAACCTTAATGTGTACCCGACCTCTCCCAAATCCCTATTTTCATTATGACTAATGTGAACAGGGGCAGAACTATATACAAACAAGACGAATTTATGGGCCTCATTGCATAGGAGAGGGGGGACCTCTCCCAAGTTCCAATTTTTCCAAGCTCCATTTCTCTTCCATTCATAGATATCAAAGAGATTGGTTTTCCCCTCTGAGGTTATCCAATGTCTGAGGGGGTCAAGAGTGGAGATGCGGGATATTTTTCCCCTTTCTGAGAAATGAACATCCCAAATTTTAATTTCTTTTTCTTTTCCTAGACTCCAACTGATATGGTTTTGAATGAGCCACATAGAGGCTCAGATTAGCTTCCATATGGGGGAACCTATTTGACTAAGTGTGGTTGTTTCCAGACATCTCTTTTTTATTTTTTACAAATACTTGTAACATATTTCCTTTTTCCACCATTCTTTTCCTCCAGTGATTAAACACTAGATTAATTTTTTCCCCGAGGCTATGTTGATCTTTTCCGAGTCCCGGATAGCCAATCCCTCATTTTCTTTAGGAGCGCAGACAGTTGAACAGTTAACCATGTGAATATTTTTCCAATTGACTTTTCCCCCTTGCTAAAGAAATTTCCTGATTAATTTGACCATTTATTTTTTAATTCCCACTGGAGCATGGAGGGTTGAGAATTGAAAAATTGGAAAGGAGGATAAGACTGACTTTATTAACACCACCCTTCGAGCTGGGTTCAACCAAGTTTCTCCCAAAATTTTGAATTGGTCCTTGATATTTTGGAGTATCACATGCCATGCCTCCCCGGGGAGGGATTTTATACTGATAGGAGTGCCAAGGTACTTGAATTACTTCCAATCAATCGAAAAGGAGAATTGTAGGATATTTGAAATTCTAACCATTGTACTTTCCTTCGTGTTCCAAGCATAAATTTGGCTTTTTTGCTTAATTATAAGACCCCCATAAGCTATTTCACATTGGTAGAGAACCATTTTGAATCTTCTAGCCATCATTTGAGAGGCACCTCCTAGTAGAAGAGTGTCATCAGCAAACTATGAATTGTTTAATCTTAAGACACCTCTTGCTATTTTCATCCCTCGGATATTTCCAATGGCTCTTTCATGTTCCAATCTTCTATTCAATGTTTCTACCATAATAAAATACAACATTGGAGAGAGTGGGCAGCATTGCCATAGTCCTCTTGTGGCTTGGAAGAAAGGAGTTGGGAACCCATTTATCAGGGGAGTTATCCAAGGGGACAATATACAAGCTCCGATCCACAAGACAAAGGAGTGATTGAAACCAAATATTTTTAAAACTTCATAGAGGAACTCATGTTTTACCCGGTCAAAGGAATTTTCCATATCTATTTTGATTATCATCCATTTTTCTCTATTAGTGACACTGGTGTGAATTTTCTCCTGCACTAGGATGATATTATCCCAAATTTACCTTTGTGTCATAAAGCCCCCTTGATTAGGAAGAATGAGTTGTGGGAGAAGATGCTTTAACTTGTTTGCTATAATTTTTGTTAGGATTTTTTAGGAGACATTATAGAGATAGATAGGGTGAAAGTGGTCAAAAGAGTTTGCATTTGTTTCTTTGGGAATCAGGGATAGAAAGTAGGTATTAGTTGCTCCTTCTAATTTGCAATATTTTTTTCCATATTTAATCATACAGAGAAGATCCTTTTTTATTATTTCCCAATATTCTCGATAAAAATGGAGAGTGAAGTCGTTTGGCCCAGGGGCTTTGTCAATATCAAACTAGTAAATGATTGCTTCTGTGACCGCCTTGTTCAACTATTGATTATCTTCTTCCTTTATTAAATGCGGGATCTACTCCATAAATTGTAAGCTCTTCTCTTTTTTATCTACACCATCTTGGGTATAAAGATTTTTAAAATGGGAGGAAGCCTCCTTTTTTATCGCCTCGAAGGAATTGACTCTATCTCCTGAGCTTGTTTCTATTTCCTCCACTATGTTTCTGTGTTGTCCTGCTTTGGCCTGCTTATGAAAAAAAGAGGTATTTGTGTCCCCTGCTTGAAGCCACAAGGATCTAGATTTGAGTCTCCACTCATTTTCTTCATTGTGCAGCGTTCTCAAATAATTTTTGAAGTGCTCTTTATCATGTACTAAATGTTTTTTTTGAATTGCATTAGCATCCATTTCCTCCTAAATATCTTCTAGATAGTTTTTATATCTTTCAATTTCTCCTCTTGTGTTGTGGAAAGAGACTTTAACACGGTCCTATATTGCTTGTTTTTACTTTTTGAGTTTTTGTTCCCAAATATACACAAGGGTTATGTCCACCCAAATTGACTAGACCGAGGAGATTAGGGGGAGGAGGTCTAGCGAATCCAACCAAATTGGGTTGAATTTGAAAGGGATGGTTCCCATATTTTCTATTTTGTTGAAGGAGAGGGCTATTGGGTGATGATCTGAGATACCTCAAGGGACAATTTGGGATGAAATGTTGAGCGGGTGGAGGAGGGTAGAGCTATGGATGAGAAAGTGATCAAGTCTAGCCGCGATGTGTCCCACCCCTAGTCTTTTATTTCTCCAAGTGAATTTCCATTTAGAGGTTTGAACATCAAACAGATCCAATTCTGAAATCAGGTCCTCCATGTGTTCCCTGAACAGAACCCTTACTATAGTACCTCCTTTTTTTTCCCCTTGGTGTAAAGTTGTGTTAAAGTCTCATGTAATAATGCAATTGTTTTGGGCTCCAAGCTCTTTGATTTTCATTAAGGATTCCCAACATTCCCTTTTTTCCCATTAATTATTAGGTATATAAATATTACATATAGGATAAGTGATACCTGATTCTAGATGCTTTAGTTGTTGATTAATTGGGTTGGTTTTCATTGATGTCAACACTTGAAGAAATTATAGTAGTGAATTCTGGTAGCACAAAGGTTTGGGTAATGGACCCAAGTTTGTTTGATGTATAATGGTATTTTATATATTTGTAGGTAAGACTATTCTAGATGGATAGTACATGTCATGCCATTTCTGGTGGTATGTGGAATGTCACATAACTGCTAACGGTTAGAGAGTTATGGCCATGTGAAGTTGGAGAACCCTCATGAGTCATCTAGAAGCTCCAAAAGGTCAAAGTAGTCAAAGTGATTGCAAAGAAAAGATTATTTAAATAATAAAGTGAAGTGACAAAGTAAAAAAGGATTATTTAAATAATAAAGTGAAGTGACAAAGTCAAAGAGGATTATTTAAATAATAAAGTGAAGTGACAAAATCAAAGAGGATTATTTAAATAATAAAGTGAAGTGACAAATTCAAAGAGGAATATTTAAATAATAAAGTGAAATGAAAAAGTTAAAGAGGTTTATTTAAATAATAAAGTGAAGTGACAAAGTCAAGGAGGATTATTTAAATAATAAAGTAAATGGAGAACTTTCTAATTATGGAAAATGGTTATAAAAAGGTTAACCCTAAAATGAGGAAAATGGGTTAAGTGGTCAAGTGGCTATTGGATACATGGACAAGTGGAAAATTGGGAAAAGTTGGACATAGGTGACTATGTGGACAAAAGTTGGACATAGGTGACTATGTGGACAAAGTGGCTATGTGGACAAAGTGACCTAGAAGATGCTTCTAAGGAACCTACTTGGAGAGTATAAATAAGAGGCAAGGCTCTCTCATTTTGATCACACTTGAGAATATTGAATATATATAGGTGACTGAGGTAACCAAAGGATATCTAATATGAATTTCAGAGGGAACGTGAAGTAAAGAAGGTCGAAATTCAAGGGAGGATAAATTCTTTTGATGATGCTTTCTAGGGTATGTTATTTACAGGGCATCTTACCATTTTCGCAATAATTTGTTTTCCAGAATGATTCAAACCGTGAAATTGGGAGGCCATTGAGGAAACATATTCAAGTAGTTGTGGTACAAATTTCATCTTGTGGGTCGTTGTATTTTTGAAGTTACACTCCGTGTAAATAGGGTTTGTGGCTAGTCCTAAAACTAGTCTAAAACAGGTGTTTTGGGTAAAAACGTCATAACTTATTCATAACAGATCCAAATTCTATAAGAATAAATGTGTTGGTTATAGTAAATTATGTAGTATTCTGTGTACAATTTTCATATCCATACAACAAACATTCTGTGCGGGGCACACTCTACAAGTTCGCTCTCTAGAATAAGCCAGAATTCAACAAGGTATGTCATTTTTGCTATAACTCATTTACTAAGAGGTTCCAAGTAGTGAGACCTGGAGGAATTGCATAAAATAGACTGAAGAACATTGTGTATTATTTTCATATCTTTATTCATTACAGGTACATATTTATTATTATTTCAAGTTAGGGTTGTTGGCTAATCCAAAACTAGTCATGTGAGACTAAAGTAAAGTTTGATGAAAATGATAGTCTCTTTTTGTTAAAGTTAAGGAAGGTTTGCAGGTTGAGGTATAGGTTGGTGCATGGTTGATGCACGTGTTCATGGTACAAGTTCATTACAGGTTGTTTGGTACAGGTTGGTGCATGGTTGATGCATTTTTTTATGGTGCAGGTTGATTACAGGTTGAGGTACAGGTTGATGCATGGTTGATGCATGGTTCAAGTTATTGGTATAGGTTGTTTGGTGTAGGTTGATTGGTACAAGTTTACAGCAGTATATCTCACAGCGATAGTGTGACAGTGGTTCCATCATTATACTTATACGTCAAGGCAGTTGGATGGGGCAAGGATAGGTGGTTATAGCCACCTTCCGGTTGTAGTCGGAGAACATAGGGGGTTGTAGCCTCCTTCTAGTTGTAGCCAGAGAATTAGGGAGTTGAATATTCCCTCAGGTTGTAGCCTGAGAAACTAAGGGTTTGGAGCCTCCTTCCAGTTGCATCTAGAAAACAAAGGAAGTTGGTGCTTCCAATGAATGCAATTCTCCAAGACATATAAGAAAAAGCATTCTATGGTTTTCTCCCGCTTTGGGTTTCCACGTAAAAACATTGGTGTACTGCGTATGTGTATGATTGTTCATTTGTTCATTATTTATTTACTCTGAAAATATTAGATGATAATTCTACATTGATATAACACTTGCATTATATGGTTAAAAGGGATTATATTTCTTTATTACTGATTCACCCCCCCTCTCAATAATCCAACATTGTCTTAGGTAATAAAATATGATTTTATGATTCATGGACCATGTATAGGATCTAAAACCATCACACAAGACATGTAGTTGGAATTTATACCCCACAAGAACATATGGACGCCATTAACATGTTTTTCACGCGAGGGATTGGTATTAGGAACTTGACCATGGTCCAAGGATAAACATTAGGGCCTAAAAAATACTTTTATGGATCATACTCAGGTTTCCCACCTCATCATTTTAGGCTATCAATCCAGGTGATTAAAATCTTGTTATCATCCTACTTACTCATAATTGTGAATGATGTGTTTCCAAGAATATTCTCCTTCTCGTTGCATATTACATATATAGATTAAGAATTCACTTTTTAATTGTAAAATACTACTATCTTGGAAAAGTTTAATCCTTTAATCATTGTATTATATTCATCTATTAAGAAAGTGACTTGCACTCGGACTCTTCCACGCCCACTTAGGGGATTTTGAGCCCAATTTTTGTCACTCAAAATTAGCATAAAACTAAGTTTGAAATAGAGGACCTTTGATAGAAAACAAAACAACAACTTCTTTAAACGCTTAGAAAAGTTCCAATGTGATTAAGTAAATTACGAGAGGTGATTATTTCATTGTATCATTTTATATATATCACTATATTCTTACAATCTTGTCTAACTATATATCTGATTCGATTGAATGAAGGTACAACCAAATAGGTAACTGTCAGATATTTCTTCCTTGAGTGAGGGAAGATCAGGACAAATAGTCGGGGGAAATGCGACTGCATATAGTAGATCATATGATATGCAAACAAGGACCACAAGAGGTGAAAAGGTCAGAAGAAAATGATGTAGACGCATGGAATTGTTTCTTGCCGAAGGATGATCATGATCTTATGATGATGAGAGAGTAGGAGATATAGAGGTGCCACTCATGTATAATCATTTAGTGAAACAATGGGTACCTAAGGAACTTCCTCCATTAGACAATGACTTCATTGTAAACAATAAGATGTATCACATTGCACCATCCTCCTTGCATGGCCTGGGGATATTTTCCATGGATGGAATAATTGTAAAATACAATAGAATAAATGAATTTATGGACTATGTCGAACCATGTTACAATTATAACGATTGGATGAAGGTGGTCCAGTACATGCGAAGTATGAAAAGATATGCACTTGCTGCAAATTATATACAACTAATAAACAATGATAAAAGTAAGGGAGCCACTATCTATATTGATGGAAGGCATAAAGCTTCCAGTAATATCACAGGGTTTATAAACAACACACAACCCAGGACAAGAAACATGCAACCAAATTGCATATATAAGGGATGGGAAGGGAATCAAGTAGTCTCGTGCACAGTAAAAAGATAGCTCTCGGGGAAGAGTTATTAGCAGATTACCATTTGAATAGAATAAAAACATCAACTAATAGTGTGTGGATACTTATGCAACACCTCTTTAAGAAACCTATAATTATTGCATTATACTTTTTGTATCTTTAACAATGTATGGAATATTTTATGGTCCCAATTTTATAATAACGTGGGAGTTTGATCATGGAAAAATGTTGGCCGCAGAACATGTAAATGATTAACAATTTCTATTTACACTTATTGCCAATTTTATTATTTATTTATATAATTTTATTTGTGTGGCAATCAATTTTTTGATATCGTTAACAATTTTTTAAATGTTTTGGGGTTCTAATTATATTATAATGTGGTAGGATGATCGTGGAAAAGGGGTATTCACAGAACATGTAAATGATTAACAAATTCGACTTTGATTCTACGTGAATTTTATCATTTGTTTATATAATTTTATTTGTGTGACGATTAGTTATTTCATTTGTTTATATAACTGAAATAACATTGGTTTTATTGAAATATGTAGTCTACAGGCCATGGTGATCATGAGTCCCCCAATGAGGAGAAGTTGTATTCATCCCCTGATCTAATGGTAATTATTAAAAATAATATCACTAAAGTGAACAAGGGACTTCTCACTTGTTAGACTGTGCAGATCAAACCCCAGACGTCATAGAAAGGACCAATATGGTTATGAAACAACTTAGGACATATCAAGTAATAAACATAATTTAAAGCGATTTTTTTTAATGTATTGATAAGTTCAATTATGATGGTTAGTTTTTTAACTTTTACATTATATAATGAAAGCACATTTTCTTTCTTATATAGAGATATTTGGAGCCTATTCATCTTGGTGTTAGTAGTATGGGCACTATAGAGACACCACAAAGTCCTGACACGAGCCATCATATAGCTTCTAGATTGTTTTCTTCTCCATCTTACACAACATTAGATGGAATCCATGACACATACCTCCATACATCCACACAACACCCAAGATCTAGTAGAGATGGTGACATAGATGAGGCTGATGATGTGGTTGATATGGGTGCATTTCCTGGATATAGATGTGTGACCATCATGAGGACCCTTCCGTGCACATTTTTGGTCGATGATAATGGAATTCCATTAAAAAAAATAAAACTCCCAGGTATTTTTTCATATTTTAACTATTTCATGTTGTCCATATCAAACATAAATCATCGAGTTTATTATTTTTAAATTAATGATCATATATTTTTTCATGGAGAAAACGACCATTTTTATAGGCACCTGGAGAGAAAGGCCTTGTTTATTTTTGGGGAAATCGTATGCATGAGGGGGAATTTCCATAATTCCAACCTCAAAAATGAACTTGTGTATTATCTTGAAGGTCTCTTTGGAGTAGAGACCTTCAATAAAAAAGCGGTCACCTCTGCAACGAGAAAATATATAAAATATATGAGGGATGTGTGTAGAAGAAACTTGGCAGTCAACCCTAGGTATGAGTTCCCTCCATCAATTCCATAGAGGGAGTGGAAGGCGCTCATTGATGAAGCAAAAGAAAATAAATTAAGAAAAAAAAGAGAACAAATAATTGGTACCCCAGGGTAAATTACAATATTTTTATTTTAATACCTTCAATTTTATTTAGATCTAAATAAAAGTGTGATATATAACATACTTGAAATTTTTTATAATATGTTTCTTGACACTTTGAAGGAAACCAGAGTAAGGATTGTCATACATGTCCAGTGCAGGCTAGGCCAGGGAAACTACTTGAGGTTAGAGTCACGAATCGTAGGATCCCAAACATCTTAACAATATTATTTGTATTACCTTTGAACTTTCAAGTAAATGCATCCAATAAAAATAAAAATGCATAATCTTATGCAATGCAAGGTGGTGAATTGGGAACTAAAACCACAAAGGAAGACCTCCGAATTGGTTACAAGTATGACTATTAAGTTGTTGTTGATCATAGGAAAAGCATGGGGCAAACCCCAAGATTCAATTTTTGGGATAAGGTAAATATAAATCAACCCACATTAGCCTTTCATTACTTATAAAATACATAAATGTTTGATATCGTCCATAAATTTAATGTCTTACTTTGTTTTAATTAGGGGAGCAACACGATTAACGAGAACATTAGTAGTGGAAAACAATGCATTGATAGTGCAGTGCAGCTAGAAGATCATGGTTCTCTCGAGAAACCCCATCCCAGTGGGGTGCAGCCCGACGATGTTCCTGTGACTGAGGCCCATGATGGTAAAATGAATTTATATTAATCATATCCTTACAAATTTTGTACTTCCAATTTTAATTGCTTATACATTTACGGTTTTGTCCTTATAGATTTTGTCATTTCAATGTCAGAGAATGTTGTAGTTGAGCCTCCTCGACCTAAAGATGAGGAGTATAGGGAAGCCATTACAATGGTGCCCACTAGTGGACCAGGTAAATAATTACATTGCAGAGGTTTTTTTTAATATTAATGAACTACTTCAATGATATTTAAAAATTATCCATATAACAATAAAGCGAACAAGATTGCACGACTACCTCACGAATCCCTTTACTACTTCTAGGGTTTCTGCTGTCAGCCGCCCTAAAATGGAATCTGGCTTGGGGGTTCAAGATCCTCCTCAACCTCCCCCGCCCCCAGATCTTGGTGCGTTCCAAGAACTACTCTCCTCTTACACAAAATATTCAAAAGGAAATCCCCAGTCACGTTTCGTCAAAAAGTTGGATGAGATTCCAAAAGTCCCTGTTCATTCCCCTTCCTCGTGACCTTTCTCCCTAAGAATAGAAAAAAATGGCTTGAGAAAAAAATTTATGGGACTCTGGACCTCCCCAAAATAAATGGCACAATGGCTGGAGAAAAACTGGAAGAAAACGATAAAAGGGCAGCTTTCAACACATTCTGTGGTAAGGGATTCTATGTATTCCTCTTTGAAAACAAAGCTAATAGAGATTTGTTTTTTAGGAATGGCCCATACTTCATGGGCATGAGAGGAATGTATTTAAATAAATGGACTCCATACTTCAGCCCTGAAAATGATATTCCCTCAGCTGTCGCAGTTTGGGCCAGGTTACCTTTCCTACCCCTCCACTATTGGAATGATGAAACTATAAAAAACATTTGAAATACAATGGGAAGGTTCATCGATCGGGCTGAACCACGAGGCAATATGAAATCCTACACATGTATTTGTGTAGAAGTAGGCCTAAAGAAAGAACTTCCAGAAGCAATCCAACTAACTCTAGATGAGTGGTCATACATCCAAACAGTAGATTATGAACAACTCCCTTTTAAGTGCAAAGCCTACCATGAGTATGGAGATTTCGCCAAAAAATTCCCCAAGGCTATCCAGGAGAACCCTGAACACAAAGAGATAGATCAATGACAACCAGCCAAAAGAAAGAAAGTGATGAATAAATCAGGAACTCAACAACAGGAATGGAAAAACAACTCCAGGCCTCCCTTGCGAAGCAAGGGGAAATCTCCGATACAAATCAATGATGAAGCAGAAAGTAGCAAAAACAAATTTGATCCCCTTGAAAATATAGAAGAAGAAATGGTTAAAACAAAAGAAATCATAAAATAAAGTCAGCCAAATCCAGATCCAGACCTCACTTCACCTCTAGTAGATCTTGATCCCCAGCCATTGGACCCTCCCCAAGCACAAGAGGATGATATCCAGGAGGACTCGGGGGAATATATGAACATGGAAATCCTAAAGAGTGCCATAACCACAAAAGTAGGAAGGAAAACCAATAAAAGCAGAAGGGAAAAATCGACTAACTAGGATAAGGATCTAGGAAGCTAACCAATGCTAGAAGAAATTCTTAAAAAAGAAGGGAAGGTTGGGAAATCCCCAACAACAAAAGGACAGTCTCAGCCCACGAAAGGGGGGGGGGGGAAAAACACAATTTAAATCCAAGAGATCTACTTCAACAGAGAAACCACTCCAATTAGTTCATATGGATTTATGTGGACCATCAAGACAGGAAGGCACAGGGAAACAAAACTACTTCATGTTGATCATTGATGATTACTCCAGACTCACTTGGGTTTCTTTTCTCAAAGAAAAAGTTGAAGCATTTGAGAAATTTAAAATATTTAAGGCTTTAACTAAGAATCAAACATGCAATAGATTAAAGGTTGTAAGATCGGACAGAGGAGGAGAATTTATGTCAAGTGATTTCAAGGAATTTTGTGATAAACATGGGATCAAAAGAGAATACACAATCCCAGGAACTCCACAGCAAAATGGAGTAGTTGAGAAGCAAAACAAAATAGTTCAGTAAATGGCCAGGTCAATGATGAATGAGAAGAACATTGGTCAAACTTAATGGGTAGAATAAATACACACAACAATCCATATTCTTAACAAAGCTCACCTTAGACCACACAATGACAAGACACCTTATGAACTATGGTATGGAAGACCTGCTTCAATCAAACACTTCAAAGTCTTTGGGAGTAAGTGCTACATAAAGAATAATAATGAAAATCTTGGAAAGTATGATGATAGGGCTGATGAAGGAATCTTCTTAGGGTATGCTACAAACAGTAAAGGATACAGATGCTATAATAAGAGGCTTCATAAATTGGTCGATTGTATTGAAATAAAAGTTGATGAAGGAGTCCTAGTAAGAGAGGTGAGCAATATTGAATCAACAACAGAGGATATAGTTGAAGTTTAAGATGAACAGATCCAAGAATCAGAAAAAGAAGACTCTGAGTCAGATGAAGATATAAATACTCAAGCAAACTCAAATCAGTATACAACATCAAATCCTTCCTCCAGTATTGCTCAAAAGAATCATCCTGCAATTCAGATAATTGGTGAGAAAGACAAAGGTGTACAAACCAGGAGAAGGATAATCAAAGACATCAAGCAATCACATATAACCTTCATAGCCATGGTGGAACCCAATAACTTTAATGAAGCCATTAAAGATGTAAATTTCTTAAAACCAATGAATGGTGAACCGGATCAGATTGAGAAGAACAATACTTGGGAGCTTGCTCCTAGACCTACAAATAAGAATGTAATTGGCTCCAAATGGGTTTTTAAGAACAAAATCAATGAACAAGGACAAATTGTTAGGAATAAAGCCAGATTGGTCTGTAAGGGGTATGCACAAGTTGAAGGACAGGATTTTGATGAAACATTTTCACCAGTGGCAATATTGGAAGCCATCAGAATGTTTCTTTCCTATGCATGTCATAAAAACTTTAAAGTATATCAGATGGATGTTAAGTCAACATTTCTTAATGGAGATCTAGAAGAATATGTATATGTGGAGAAACCTGAAGGATTTTCACTGACAGATAATCCTAACTATGTATGTAAGTTGAAAAAGGAACTATATGGACTGAGACAGGCACCACGAGCCTGGTATCAAAGACTAGACAAATTTCTACAGGGCAAAGGGTTCAAGAAAGGTATTGTTGACAATAATCTATATATAAAGTATGAAGATGATGATTTATTAGTTGTTTTAGTTTATGTAGATGACATTATTTTTGGATGCACTAATGGCCCTTCAGTTCAGTGGTTTTCTAATTAAATTCAGACTGAGTTTGAGATGTCCATGATAGGAGAACTGTCATATTTTCTTGGTTTACAAATCAATCAGAGTTGTGCAGGGATATTTATCTTTTAAGAACAGTATTTGAAAGAGATTTTAAAGAGGTTTCAGATGGAAGATTTCTCCCCTGTTAGTACACCTATGGTGGTTGGTTGCAAGCTCAGTAAAGATGATATTTCACCTGATGTTGATCAAAGAAGATATCGATCAATGATAGGCAGTTGTTTGTACATCACAGTGTCTCGTCCTAATATAATGCAAGTAGTTGGAATGGTAGGTCATTATCAGTCTACTCCTAAACAAAGTCATTTAGAAGTTGTCAAGAGGATATTCAAATATTTGAAGGGTACAATGACTTATGGTATTTGGTATCCTAGAAATCAGAATTTACAATTAACTGCATATTCAGATGTTGATTGGGAAAAAAAATTGGATGAGAGAAAGAGCACCAGTGAGGGTGAATTCTTCTTAGGTGATTCGTTACTAGCATGGATTATTAAGAAGCAGGGATCTATTTCATTATCAACTACAGAGGCAGAGTACATTGTTGCTACTACTTCCTGCACTCAGATATTATGGATGATACAAACTCTTGCAGATTTGAAGGTAACTTATACTGATCCCATTCCACTTCACTGTGATAACACTAGTTCCATTAGTGTCTTGAAGAATCTTTTTATTCATTCAAAGACGAAGCATATACCAATAAAGTATCATTTTCTCAAAGAGCAAGTTACAAACAGAGTTTTTCAGCTGAATTATATTCCTTCCACATAACAAATAGCAGACATCTTTACTAAACCCCTAGACAAAACACCATTTGAATATCTCTATCAAAAGGTGGGTTTCATCCCTTCTCTCACCTAAGAGAGTCCATCCTGTCAGGGGATTATGTGTTGGTTGAATATATGATACCTTCTCAAAGTACTGCAATAGCTCACGGGGAGCATGTTTTATTTGACATTGATGTCAAAGGGGGAGAAAAGGACTAGTTGGGATGCTACAGTTGGAGATCTAAGCAGCATTTTAGGGTTTCTATCAATGCCAAAGGAGGAGATTGTTGGCATGTTTACAGGAAGAGTGTATTGATTAAGGTTGGTTGTCATTGATGTCAACCCTTGAGGAAATCCCTGCAACACAAAGGTTTGGGTAATGGACCCAAGATTTTTTTATGTAAAGATGACTCATTATTGTCTTTTCATGGTTGATAAGAAGTAAATATGTATGAACTCCAAAGTGGTCCCCTTATGGTGAAAGTCCTCACAGGAAGACGCTTTGCAGAGTAAGCAAACCCATGCTTAATTATGGAATAATGAGATGAAGGGCATTTAATTTGTCAAGGAAACTATCCTAGATGTATATTTCTTGTCATTTTATTTCCGATGGTATGTAGAATGTCACATAACTGCTCATGGTTAGAGAGTTATGGCCATGAGAAGTTGGAGGCCCCAGGTTTGGGTAATGGACCCAAGTTTGTTTGATGGGTAACGGTATGAATTATGATATATTTTTAGGCAATAATATTCTATATGGATAGTAAATGTCATTTCATTTCTGGTGGTATGTGGAACATCAAATAACTCCTCACGGTTTGAGAGTTATGGCCTTACGAAGTCGGAGGACCCTCACATGTCATCTAGAAGCCCCAAAAGGTCAAAGTAGTCAAAGTGGTTTAAGGGATTTTAAAAGGTAAATAATAAAGTGAAGTGATGAGTGTAATATAATTCAAAGTGAATACAAAATAAATTATTTAAATAATAAATTTGATGGAGAAATTAGAAGTGGGTTAACCCTAAAATAAGGAAAGTGGGGCCAAGTGACCTAGAATATGTTTTTAAGGAAGCTACTTGGAGAGTATAAATAAGAGGCAAGGATCTCTCATTTTAATCACACTTGAGAATATTTAATATGTGTGTGTGTGTGTGTGTGTGTGTGTGTGTGTGTGTGTGTGTGTG
>CBVK0100099643.1:0-16070 GCA_900067695.1 Picea abies | reverse complement strand
AATGCTGAAAGTGCCCAGAACTAGGCTCATGGCTTTGGCGCCTGGTCACAAAGGAGTAGACCTAAAGGAGGGGCACTAATGTTCGTCATTCGATGAAATGAGCCCCAAAGCGTCGAGAGTGATCTTAGCCATTCATCCTGGGTGAACACGTGGTGCACGATTGGGTCCTCCTGGCCTTTCGCTCATTACTATTTCACAGTAGGAAGACTTGCTCCTTCCTATCCATGAACCCCGAATCATCGAAAGTGCCCAGAAATAGGCTCATGGTTTAGATAGTGCCTTAGATAGTGCCTTTTTGAGATAGTGGGGAGATAAAAAAGACTTCATGTATTACATGACAGAGTTTGGGTCTTTGAAGAGAAAATAAGGAGAGTCTGTCTCCAAATTCTCCAAGAGATTCAATAAAATGTACAATAAAATCCCTGCTGAGATCAAACCCTCAGAAGCCTCTGCAAAGATCACTTACGCCAGTGCTTTTGATCCTGATTTCTACCTCCTGCTCAGGGAAAGAAGAGCCACTACTCTGGCCCATATGCAAGATGCATCCGTGGAGGTAGAATATAATATATTGGTTGTTGACCGACTCAGGAACACTGCTGGTAGAAAAATATCTAGGTAGAGGCCTGAAGATTCCTCATCCATCTCCTCTCCCTTGCCCCTTCAGATAGATGAGACAACTAGAATACTAAAGTCACTTTCTGCTAGAATGGATAGGTGGGAGTTAGAAGGGAATCCCATGTACAGAAATCCCTAGAATGTTGATGGTAGAGGTTTCAAGAGACCTGACAACAATGGACCATGGGCCTTCCCAAGGGAACAAAGGGAAAAAGATAGAGAAGATCAAAGGATTCAAACCCCTCTCCAAAATAACCTAGTTACTCATGAGGGAGGGGAGGATATAGACGAGTTCGACCCCGAAATTCATTGTGTTGAAGAAGCTCCTCCTTTTCCTCATTTGACTCAGTCTGCATATGAGAAATCCCTGATGAACGTTCAAATCCATGAGTTAGGTAAGGCAGAAAGGGTCGATCATGCCTCTAACAGATACAACCTCAGGTCAAGAAAGAAAGAGGGAGACTTTGATAGCCAAGATCAGCCCCTCATAACAGAAAGGTCTACTAAAGCTACAACAATCACTACTAAAGAAAAGAAAACTCAGAATGCTTCGCTAGAAGCCAAGGAACTTGTCACTGAGGTAAGGGAAACTCTTAAGCCTATTCCTTCCTTCAATTTTGAGCATGAAATTCAGAAGATTAGAATCCCTATACCTCTATCGGAACTAGTTAAAAACAAATATTTCAAAAGGTCCCTCTCCAAGCTGCTATAATCTGAGCTCCCCCAACCTTCCACTGACTCAATAAACCTCTAGGATGAAAAGCCAGTAGTTGTCCTAGGGCCCATGGTAGAATATAGAGATGATTCATTCCCTCCCTTATACACATTCCTGAATATACATGATAAAGTGTTGCATAACTGCCTCATGGATTCAGGGGCTTCCCATAACCTTATGCCCAAAATAGTTATGGAAGAATTGGGACTGGAGGTGACAAAAAATTATCATGATTTGTACTCTTTCGATTCAAGAAGAGTGCAGTGTCTAGGAGTCATCAAAGACCTGGAGGTTTCTTTGTTTCAACCACCCATGAAGAGTGTGGTCATGGATATTGTGGTAGCTGACGTTCCCCCCAAATTTGGCATGTTGTTGTCTAGATCTTGGATTAAAAAGCTTGGGGGAACATTACAGATGGATCTCACGTATGCCACCATTCCAGTATTTGGAGGGGAACAAAGGAGGTTATATAGAGAAGCTCAGTTGGCCTACATTGTTAGTGATGAAGCAAATCCCACCAATCACCCCATCTTTGCACTTGACACCGACCCGGGATCTAGTTTATTGCAGCTCACTGATGCTCCTGAAGACCCTTTCCAAGTCAGAAAGCAACCCAGTCTTGATTATCTGATTCCCCCTCCAACCCCTTCCATGTGGAAGATTTTTTTCGACGGAGCTTCTTCTAGCGAAGGTGTTGGTGCTGGGGTGGTTTTCATATCACCTTGTCAAGAGTCCATAGCCCTATCATACAAGATGGAATTCGAAACCACCAACAATGTGGTGGAGTATGAAGATCTTGTTCTGGGTATGAGGGCCACAAAGGAAATGGGGATTAAAGAAATAGAAATATTTGGAGACGCTGAGTTAATTATCCAGCAAGTCAGAAATGATTATCGTGCTAATAATCCCCGGCTCAAGAATTACAGAAATGAAGTATGGGACCTGATTGATAGTTTCTTATTGGCCTTTAACATTTCTTTTATTCCAAGAGGGGAGAATACTTCAGTCGATTCTTTAGCTGTCTCGGCTAGTTTGCTCAAAGTTCCTCTTCTACCGATGGTCAAATATGATGTTGAAATGCGATATAGGCCCTCTGTACCAGACAATGTCAAGCATTGGAAGGTATTCGAAGATGATCTGGATATTGAAAAATTTCTCCAATCTGTTGATGAATTTTCTGCATTGCACATTGATCAGGATCCCGACCCAGAAGGTAACCCTTACCCTGAGGTGTTTTCAAATAAAATTGCTAATCACCAGATTATTCAGCTGCCCAGCAATCAGATTCTGAGAGGACTAGTCTCCTTGGAAAGGTTGTTCAATGGGAATGATGTGGCCATAAAGGGTAAGGTTTCAAATGAAGATGCTGATACAACTGAATGCAACATTGGCACACGGGAGGAGCCTAGGTTTTTCAAATTATCAGGCAGCTTGACCAAAGAACAGAAGGCCGAATATGCTGAGTTGCTAAAAGAGTTTGTTGATGTGTTTGCATGGACATACGAAGACCTCAATATTTATGACACATCTGTCAGTGAGCACAAGATCCCACTAAAGGAAGAGGCTAAACCGTTCAGACAGAAGCTGAGGCAGATAAATCCCATGTTGCTACCTGTCATGGAGAAAGAAGTGAAGAAATTGTTAGATGCCCAAATCATTGTCCCCTTGAGATATTCCGAATGGGTGGCCAATTTGGTCCCAGTAAGGAAGAAAAGTGGAGAAATCAGACTCTGTGTTGATTTCAGAAACTTGAACAGGAGCTCAAGGAAAGACAATTATCCCCTGCCCAACATGGAACACCTATTGCAAAGGGTAACAGGTGCCTCTAGGATATCCATGATTGATGGTTTTTCTGGTTATAATCAGATATCAGTCATGCCTGAGGACAGAGAAAAAACAATCTTCACCACTCTTTAGGGTACATTCATGTATGCCAAAATGCCTTTTGGATTGATGAATGTGGGAGCAACGTTCCAGTGAGCAATGGACATAGCCTTTATCAGGGAGAAGTACCAGTTTGTGGTAATCTATCTAGATGACATCACGGTCTTCTCTAGGTCAGACAAGGAGCACCACTGCCACTTGAGGAAAGTTTTCCTGAAGTGCCGGAGGTTTGGCCTATCCCTAAACCCCAAGAAATATTTGTTTGCTATGAAGGAGGGGAAGTTATTAGGCCATATAGTATCAGCAGAGGGAGTGAGAATTGATCCTAGCAAGGTAGAGGCGATTCAAACCCTGTCACTTCCTAGATCCATGAAGGAAGTTCAAGCCTTTTTCGGAAAGATCAATTTCTTGAGGAGATTCGTCTCAAATTTTGTTGAGTTGGTGAAACATATCACAGCCATGCTTAGGAAAGGAAATGAAGTAAAATGGACTACTGAACCCAAGGAATATTTTATCCAAATAAAAAGGGCATTTACTAAGGCACCTGTGCTGATCAGTCCTGACTATTCCAAAGAGTTCCTAATTTTCTCTTTTGCTTCTTTTGATACAGTAGCGGCGGTCTTGTTGCAGAAAAATAAGGAAGTGCAAGAGAAACCCATTGCCTTCTTCAGTAGGGCATTAAGAGATGTAGAGATCAGGTATGAAATCATGGAGAAATAGGCCTATGCCTTAGTGAAAGCTCTCAAAGCTTTCAGAGTCTATGTCCTGCACTCAAGGGTAACCGCATATGTTCCTTCGACTTCTGTGAAGGTCATCCTTATATAGCCTGATATAGATGGGAGAAGAGGCAGATGGATTGCTAGAATCCTGGAGTTTGACTTGGAGATAAAGCCCACCAAGTTGGTTAGGGGGAAAGGTGTAGCCAAGATACTAGTTGAATCCAATTACGAAGCCTTGGGAGTTAGTTTCATCAATATCTTCTCACGAATTCAACAAGTTGAGTTGCCCAATCAACACTCTCAAGAAGGCATATTGCTGGCAGAGTGTGCCTAGTATCATGACATTTTGTACTTTCTACGGGAGTTGAAGCCCTCGGATGGAATGTGTAAAAGTAAGGCAAGAGATTTGAAGCTCAAGGCAGTCAGATATTGCCTCATTAGGCAAGTTTTATACTGGAGAGACCCTCTAGAAGTGCTGCTGAGATGTCTGAACCCACCAAAAGCCCAGAAAGTTATGTTTGATTCCACAGAAGCCTTTGTGGGGGGCATAATTTATGGAAGACCATAGCTCACAAAATCTTCAGGGCTGGGTATTACTAGCCCACTTTATTCATTGATGTCAACAAAGAAATCAGGGCCTGCATCAAATGCCAAAAGTTCTCAGGGAAACAACAACTTGGGCCACTACCACTGAAGCCTGTAATAGCTTCAGCACCTTTTCAACAGTGCGGGCTAGAATTTATTGGGGAAATTCATCCTTCCTCAAGTGGCCAACACAGCTGGATCCTGACTGCAACAGATTATTTCACCAAGTGGATAGAAGTTTTCCCTACCAGAAGTACATCCCACAAAGTAATTATCAGCTTCTTGGAGGATATCATAGCCAGATTTGGCTATCCCAGCAAGATCATAACTGATAATGCTACTTCTTTCAAATCTGAGCCTCTCATTAAGTTCTATGAGCAGTTCCAAATCTCACTAATTCACTCCACCCCCTACTATCCCCGGGGCAATGGTTTAGCAGAATCCTCCAACAAGGGCCTGATAAGGATCATCAAAAGACTATTGGAGGACAACAAAAGGGCCTGGGAGTTGAAGTTGAAATTTTATTTATGGGCTGATCGAGTGAAAATGAAGAAATCCCTGGGCAACTCGCCTTTTCAGCTGGTTTACGGAGCAGAGGAGGTTTTTCCCACTCAGCTCGCCTTACCTATGGTGAAGTTGTTTCAAGATTATGAAGGAGAGCTGGATCATATGATCAGAAGGATTCATCGTATAGTAGAAGTACAAAAGATCATGGAATGGGTGAGGGACACCGCTCATAGTCATCAGCAAAGGGTCAAACAGGATTTTGATAGGAAGGTCAAGAAGAAGGAGTTTGAGATCGAGGATTTGGTATTTAAGTGGGATGCACCCAGACAGGATAAGTGAAAACATAGCAAGTTTGATGCCCTCTGGATCGACCCCTTCATAATCTCTGAGGTCTACTCAAACAACACGTACCAGTTGCACGATCTGGAGGGTGAAGAGGTTTTCAACAACCCAGTAAATGGGCATTTTCTAAAGAAATGTTTTGTTTGATCCTTAGACGGCTCCTTTGTTTGTAAATATTATCCTTTATTTCTTTATTCATTTTCTGTTTGTATATTTTCAGCTTAGTAAAAGACTCCATATCCCAATAGCAAGGCACTAAAACTGCAGAATGAATTCTTTGAGCATCACAGGGACGACTCTATCCCCCATGGAGCCTAATGTTAGTGACATTATTTGTCTTGGGGCTCAAATACACACAGGTCTGTAGGTTACACGGGAAGCGCCCCAACGCAAAGCGAGAGAGTCTCTTTTTTGATCACAAGTCAAGCGAGCGGGCGAAGTGTTGGTTGTCATCCGTAGAGATTCAACTGCAAAGCGAATCGACGGTCATCGGGATTTCGGGGCTGTCAAGTTGTCCGGGATTTAGCACGAAGTGTAGCGCCAATAGTTCAAGGAAAATATGGGTCATCCGATCTAGTTGAAACAGGTGGCAGTAAGTTGGTATTTCGAGGATCGGCGTTTCGGGGACAAGGAGCCTCCCATTCTTTATAGCTGAAATTGTCGATCAATGAAACGTCAAAAGAACCTTTGGAGCCAAGCCCACGGTCCTAGCACCAGGTCACATCAAGCGAGCCTGTGAATGGGGGTAGCCCCCTTTATAAGAAAGAATGTTACCTGGGCCATTCATCTGAAGGACACGTGCCCCACATCTGTGTCACGTCAACATTCAAGAGTTTGAGGGGTAAGAGCTCCTTGTCATTTCACCTCTTGAAACCTCGAATCCCGAAACGCCGAAAGTTCCTAGAACTAGGCTAATGGTTTTGGTGCCTGGTCATAAAGGAGTAGACCTAAATGAGGGGCGCTAATGTTTGTCATTCGATGAAACAGGCCCCAAAGCACCGAGAGTGATCTCAGACATTCATCCTGGGTGAACACATGGTGCGTGATTGGGTCCTCTTGGCCTTTCGCTCATCGCGATTTCACAGCAGGAAGACTTGCTCCTTCCTATCCACGTTCCCCGAAGCGTCGAAAGCACCCAGAATTAGGCTCATGGTTTTGGCACCTAGTCACAAAGGAGTAGACTTAAAGGAGGGGTGCTAATGTTTACCATTTGACGAGACGAGTCCCAAAGCGTCGAGAGTGATCTTAGCCATTCATCCTGGATGAACACGTGGTGCACGATTGGGTCCTCTTGACCTTTTTCTCATCACGATTTCACAGCAGGAAGACCTGCTCCTTCCTATCCACGAACCTAGAAGTGTCGAAAGAACCCAAAGGCGAGCCCACCATATCAAGGAGCAGTCTCAACCATCCATCTAAAGGGGACACCTGGTGCGTGACTAGGCTCCATGCCTTCTCGCCCATCACGATTTCAAAGTGCAAGAAGAAGCGTCAGGTGAATTTAGGACCGTCAAATTTGAAGGACGTGTGGCACCAGATTAAGTCATCTCGGTGTTTCACTCATTGCGATTTCAATAAGCATGGATCAGCCCCTTCATATCCGCGAACACCGAAAACACCTTTGGGAGTAAGCACAGGGTCATATCCTGTGGTCACTTGGGAGACAAAGAGAGTTGTGCAAGAGGGGCCAAAGGCACCGATTTCAGTTACAGAGGAGATCATCATGACCTCCAGGCGCCATCGGATCTGATCTCAATCCTGTGTCTCGCTTAGAGTAAATGAAGGCATGAACGGGTGGTTAAGACCTCCCTTCATTCATTAAGTGTGAGATATGGAGGGTCTGGCAAGCAGTCTGCTTGAAGGGGTCCTGTGTACCATTTTTTCCAAAGAAGCCATGTCAAAGTCTTCAAAGAGACAAAGAAGTCTTCACATGCTAGCTCGACACTTAATGGCTCAGCTACCCTCCTTACAGGAGCCATGCGCAATGAAGGTGGCACGTGAAGAAGGATTTTAGTATGAATTTGACTGAAAAGACACCAAGCCCTGGGTGACTGGGCACGCCTCTATTAGGTGAATTTTCCTGAGTATATAGTATCAGTTTTTGTATTTTGTAAGTATCGATGGTAGAGCGAAGCTCCCGATTGTAATTTTTTAACAGACGCTCTAGTTTTTGGTTATGCATCTGTATGTAAGATTTCTTGTTTTATGAAAGACAGTTTCCCTATTTCATCTAGTTTTCATCTCATACTGAGGGAGTTCATGATTGACTGATTCACATGAATTATTGCAGTTGTGTTATGATAAATGTTTTATTGTGACACTATTGTATTCCCTGGTTTTCTGTGTTTGAATGTAAGAAGATCTTGCATTTAAATGCATTCTCCTACAGTCTGCTAGAAACCTGATGTTGACAACAGACCTTTTCATCTCTTTGATACAAGTCTTCCCCCTACTCACCCTTACTAAAACTCACTATCTGAAGTATTTCCAAGACCTCACCTACCCATGCATACCTGGCCTAGTTTCGAAGTCGAAACAATATCATCCGAGTTTACTTCCATTCGATCACCTCTTCCATACACAAACCATGACATAAATTGATGGGCATCGGGCTCTGCTCCTGCAAGAAATCCAGGAGTGACTTCCATCGCCAACACCCTACTCTTTCCTCTCCCCCTTTTTCATCAATGGAAAAGGGTAATCCTCATTCGGGGCTTCTCCCCCTATCGACAAGCCTCTTCTAACTCTACATACTTTTCTCTTAATGGTGCTTCCTCGTGTAATTCTTTCATGTATATATGAAAAGAATTAAAAAGTTTTGTTATTTGAAGTTCTTCAAGACTTATGTTTCTCTCCCCATGTCTAGTTAAGCTTGATTCTAAGTGGATCACTATGGGGAAGAAAATACTCCAAGTTTCTATCGCAAATACTCAAAAGGTTCCCTTGCAAGCGGTTTGGTGAAGATATTTCTAATCTTCTCTTTTTTATTGACATACTCTACCTTGATGTTCTTCTTTGTATCCTATCCCCATAAGAAGTGACACTTGATCATAATGTGCTTCGTCTTAGAGTACATCACTAGATTCTTTGAAATACTGATGGCATTGGTGTTGTCACAAAGTATTGAAATGGGCTCATTATACTTTACTTGCATATCCTGCAAAGTCTGCTTCATCCAAAGAACCTAAGTACAACATGTTTCTGAAATTTATTCTACCTCTGTTGTGGACAAAGATACCAATGACTATTTCTTGATTAACCATGATACTAGACACTCACCTAAGTAGAAGGCTACTCCACTTGTACTTCTTCTATCATCAATACAACCTACGCAATCTTCATCTGTGTAGGCAACAAGAGATAGATCCTTCCCTTTTAGATACCATAAACCAAAATATTTTGTACCTTTGAGATATCTTAATATCCTCTTTATTTCCAAAGAATGTGATTCCTTTGGTGCTTCCTAAAACCTTGCAACCTGTCCAAGTGCCTGCATTATGTCTTTTCTATAAGCAATCACATAAAGTAAGCTACCAATAATTTATATGTACTATCTTTGATTTGAATTCTTGAAATCATTATCCTTACTTAACTTGCAACTTATCTTCATATGAGTACTGATTGGTTTGCAATCTGTCATTCTAAACATCTTCCACATTACTCTGATATACTTTTCCTGAGAGATGAAGCTACCTTTGTTTCTTTGACATATCGGTAGTCCCAAAAAGAAGGCTAATTAATCAATCAAAGACATCTCAAACTTGTGTTGCATGTCTTTGAAAAACTTCTGACTCATCATGTCATCATCACTTCCGAAGATAATATCATCTACATAGACTTCCTTGATTAATATACTATCTCGATCCACCTTTATGTAGAGATTATTTTTTGCATTTCCCTTCTTGAATCATTGTTGTTGTAGATACCTGTCTAGTTTAGAGTACCATGATATGGAGGCTTGTTTGATACCATATAAAGCCTTCTTCAACCTGCAAACACAATTTTTCTTCTCTGACAACTGAAATCCTTCTGGTTGCTCAATGTATACTTTTTCTTTGAGATCTTCATTTAGGAATTTTGATTTCACATCCATCTGATACACTTTAATATTTTTGGAGCATGCATAAGTTAGTATTAGTCTGATTTCTTCCATCCTGGCAGCTGGGGAAAATGTCTCTTCAAAATCTATACCTTCAAATTGAGAGTAACCTTTGCATACGAATATTTCTTTGTTCCATGTAACATTTCCATCCTCATTCAATTTGTTCATGAATACCCGCTTTGTATTGACGACATTCTTGTTCTTTGGTCTTGGAATCAGTTCCCAAGTCTCATTCTTTTATATCTGTTCTTACTCTTCATCCATGGATTTGATCCAAAATTTGTCCTTGTTGGCTTCTTCAAAACTAATCAGCTCAATAGTAGATAGTAGTGCTAGATGATTTTGTTCTAGTGAGTGAATTATTATTTTGGTTTCAACTCCTATATCTTTATTTCCAATAATCTGATTTGATGGGTGATATTTCTGCACTCATCTATTGGGTGTCTTTGGAGGTGCTTGAGGATCTTGTTTTTCTTATTCTTCTTTTGTCTTTTCTTATTCTTCATATGATTCTTCATTTACTTCTTCTTCTTTCACATCTTCTTCATGATCTTGTTCCACCAAATATTTGCTACTTTCTTTTATCTTTCATCCATTTTTCTCATCAATCATCACATTGATGCTTTCCACTATTTTGTTGAGTCTGAGATTGAAGCATTTGTATGCTTTCCTTTTCCTTGAGTACCCAACCAGTATGCCTTTGTCAACTCATGAATCAAACTTTTCCATTCTCCCATCTTCTCTTTTGATGTATCATTTTCTTCCGAAAACTATGAAGTGCTTCACATTTCTTTGTCTTCCTTTCCATAGCTCGTATGGAGTTTTATCATTGTTATTTCTGAGCATCCCTCTGTTCTGAATGTGAATTGATGTATGCACTACTTGTACACGAAATACATATGTCAACTTGGAATCCATTAACATGGTTTTGGCCATTTCTTATATCGTTTATGTTCTTTCTTTTGACAACTTCATTTTGATGGGGTTTCTTAGCTACTGAGAACAACCTTTTTATGCCATGTTCACTGCAGAAATTCATAAACTCCTTTGATGTAAATTCTCCTCCCTTGTCTGATCTCAAACACTTGATTTTCAACTTAGTCTCAGTCTCAATCATCTCTTTGTATGTCTTGAATTTATCAAATTCCTCTGACTTCTTATTTAGAAAGCAAACTGTAGTCATTCTTGTGTAGTCATCAACTATTAGCATGCAATATTGTTCACCTTTCAATACTTTTGTTCTTGTCGGTCCAACCAGGTCAATATGTACAATTTCTAGTTGTTTTTTTGTGCAGTATTCTTTTGACTTGAACTTTGTATTGGTTTTCTTTCCCAGTAGACAATGCTTTCATAGAACGTTTGTTGGCTTCGAGATCTCAAGAATTTCTCTTACTTCTTCCTTTTTTCCGAATTTGAAAATATTGTCAAAATTTATGTGACCCATTGTTCTTTGCTAGAGCCAACTTTCATCATCCTTTCCCAAGAAACATCTTTCCTTTCCTATTTCATTTAGAACATATATGTTTCTTGTATTTCTTACAGTTGTAGCTACCAACTTGCTTGATTCTTCTTTCCTTATCTCTCACTTATTTGAATCAAACACTAATCTTTGTCCTTGATCACACATTTGAATTACAGTTAGTATATTGTGTTTCATGTCTTAGACCGGTAAAACATTGACCTAGGTGGATATTGGTGGCCACCCACCTATTCCAACTGGCTCCTCTTGACGGATTTAGTTCAACACGTTCTTCTATAATTATTTATAATTGTGGGTTCTACACTTATGGGGTTGTTTGAATCCCTACACATCTTCTAGGTGGATATTGGTAGTCGCCCACCTAATACAATTGGATTATTTTGGAAGTTTTCACGTCATTACATCTTTATGTACTTCTAGGGCCGTTTTGGGGCCCTAAACAGTTTTTTGTCTTACAGTATTCAAATTGTAGACAAAGTTATAGTTTGATGGAATAATTTTTCTTTATCTAAAATACCTTTCCAACAGGTTATCACACGCCTAAAACGGAGGCCATATGAAAAATTTACAACCCTGAAAAGTTGAGGTACCAACTTACCCATTGGGGCCCACATAACGTTTGGTGTTTCATCTCCTAGGGTTTTTCATTCATGAGTAATATTAAAAAGGCATATAGAGCCTCATTTTAATCATTCCACTCATACGGATGCACGTAGTAGCCACATCTCTTCTCAAAGATATCTACCACCATTCGAGCAAGTTGTTTTCAGTTCTACAATTTTACAGTTTCAGCCTATTTTATTTATTCAATAGAAGTTATTGTTCATTGAATATCTATTGTTGTTCTCTGTATCTCTGTGTTATTTTATTCAGTCTATTATTCATTTCGTTCTACTATAAATCTGGATCAGTGGTATCAGAGCGGTCTGCTCTTCATTTATTTTTCTTCATGCATGTCATCGAGAAGATCTGGGTACAAGAAGTTGGGATTGGAACCAGTTCATCCTTTGCAAGATTGGTCACACTGAGCCTGAAAACAACCCATGGGGGATGAAAATAAATATGATGGAGCAGGAGATCCTTTTAAAATGTTACTTGAGGAATCCCTTGTGCGACAAAGAAATGAAATGATGGACAACTTTGCACAGATCCTTCGGTAGTTGCCCACAAGAGATGCATCTTCATCAAGTGGCCATGCAACCCCCTTAAAGGTATAAGTAAAATTTGATATTCCATTATTTTAAGTACTGATAGATGTGGATGCTATAGATAAATGGTTAATCTGCTCGAAGGGTATTTTTTGGTCCATAATTTTTTCGACAGGGAAAAGATTACTTTTTCCCTCCTCAAGGTCATCCCCCATGTTAAGGATTGGTGGATACTTACTCTGAGCAAAGGGCCATCGAGGAATATGCAATATTTGTGGTTGCCCCCACATGTGATTCCTTTAGGGATGCCATTAAATAACAATGCTACCCTATTGGAAGCTACGAGGACTAGTACACAAGATGGACCACCTTGCATCAGGAAAGGGACTAGAAAATACCATATTTCACCAATATTTTCCATACCCTGTGCACCAAATTGGGTATCAAAGACTATGAATGACATCTGGTGCTCAAATACCATGGTTTTCTCCATAGGTACATTTAAACACAAATGGAGTTTATGTACATAACATCATTAGGTGCGTCTTATAGATATGTTGTCAATATCAATAAAATATTTAAGCAAAAGAGTTGAGAGTTTGGATCCATAAAATCCTCACAGTCAAAGAAGGGAAAAGGAAACACCAACCCACAAAAAAATGGATAGATAAAATATGGACACTCTTAGGACAACTAGTCCAAAGCGCAACAAAAGAAGGGTAATGAGAAGTTGAAGAAAGGAACGAGAAGGTTGTGTGAATACCATAAAATCCCTTGGCACAACACCAAAGAATGTCTCTCCAAGAAGTCACTTGTGGCTAATCTAAAAGATTCTGAGTCAGAGGTAGATTTTGACTCTGAATCAAATCCAAAAGGAGGGAAGAAGATTATTGATGTCGAACCCAACACCATTTTTTCTACCACCAAAGTAAATCCAAGTGAACCAGAAGAACCAGAGGAAGGGGAATGCCTCTTTCACTCACAGATGCAGATAAAGGGGGCTCTTCTTAAATTGATTTTCGATAGCAGCAGTCAAAAGAACATGATCTCAATAGAGGTCATCAAGCGACTGGACCTGTTGATGACACCACACCTGCATCTCTACACCATCGAGTAGCTTCTCCAGGGAAGAGATCTCCATGCCAACCAACAACGTCTTCTACCCTATGACATCAAGCCCTTCAAAGACAAGGTATTGTGTGATATTGCTCAACTTGAAGTTTGTGATGTTCTTTTATGATAACCATATTTGTGGAAGCAAGATGTTGTGTATAAGTCTAGACCCTGTAGTGTTAGTATTAATTTGGGTATACAATTGTATAGGATACCAAAGGTTGCATCACCTACCACTATTTCTTTATTATCTTCTACGAAATGTGGTAAGTTCATTTCACATAATGGAAAGTTCATCTTCTTTGTGATCCATGCTCACAGTAAGAAGAAGGTAACCACCACATTTGTTGCCTCTACATAGAGCCTCTTGTTGCAGCAGAAGAAAGTGAATGGGATCATGGAGGAGTACAAAGACATATTCTCCTCACCCATTGGGGTACTAACGCACTACCAATTCAAGCATCCAATTGATATAACCCCTGGTGCACCTCTACCTAATGGACCAGTCTATTGTTGCTCACTGATGGAAAATGAAGAAATCAAGTGTCAGATCCAAGAGATGTTTCAAAATGGGCACATCAGACCCAAATCCTCCCCTTGCAAAATCCCAATTGTACTAGTGAAGAAGAAAGATGGGACCTAGAAACTTTGCATTGATTATAGAGCATTAAACAAAATCGCAGTCACGAACCGATACCCAATTCCCCAAATTGATGACCTTCTTGACCAATTCAAGGGGAAAAATTTCTTCAGCAAGATTGACCTAAATTTTGGCTACCACCAAGTTCCCATCGAATATATTGATGTGTGGAATACAAATTTCAAATCTAAATAAGGTCTCTTTGAAAGGCTAGTCATTCCCTTTGTCTTAAAAAATGCACCAACCACTTTCATGAGGTTGATGGATGATGTATTGAGACCCTTCACCAATTCTTTTGTGGTGGTATATTTGGATGACATCCTCATCTTCAATATAACTTGGGAGAATCACATGCAACATATTCAGTAGGTTTTGAACACTCTGTGACAACACAATCTATATTCCAATATAGAAAAATTCTCCTTTGGAATGAACAGGGTCCAATACTTGGGCTACATTGTTGATGAGCATGGAGTACATGCAGATCCATCTAAGATCCAAGTCATCCATTACTGAGCATCCTTGACCACACTAACCAAGATTCAGAGCTTCTTGGGACTTGTTGGAGAAATATCTATTTTTGACACACTAGTTCAGTGGGAGTTAACTGACTAGTTCTATTTAGACTTTCTATTTTTACCATCATTATTATGCATGCATGCATTCCTAAGGAAAGTTAACTGCTTGATTTCTTTTCTTAATTATGGAATGCTTTGGCCTATATATGTGTATTCCACTCATTCATTATATCACATTGATCATGATCTATGTATCAATCATCACCTCATTGGAGTAGTGTGAATATATTTTCTCATTCTTCCATATTGAATCTCTCTTCCTTTATTGATAATATTTGTTTGTACTTGCTTTAGCTAGATCTCCTGTGCAGGTTTCCATAAAACACTCACATGGTATCATAGCTATGTTTCTTGGAGAAAGCCAGACAAGCCAAAGAATAAGGAAAATCGGGGTTTCAGCAATCTAAATCTGTGGTCGTAACTTTCAGCAATTATTCCTCCCAAAATATTACATTTTTGAGGAAACGGCTCGTGAAGAAAGTAAATCAGACCATTTTGGAAATGGTTTTTCAACCATTTGGCGAGATTCCTCACCATTTTCTCAGAAATGGGAGAGACATATATGAAAACTATTATACAGTCAAACTTGGTGGTAATCCTCACACCATACAATTATTTTGATTGGAATCCCAAGGCAGAATTCCAACTCAGAAGGAAAGGATTGTATAATTTGACGATGGCAACAAAAACAAAACCTACATCAGTGATTGAGAAGATGAGATGGGTGAACCATAAGGATGAGGCCATAAGACTACTTCTTGAGTTAATCTCCACTGATTTGTGGTTTCATGTTGCCGCATGAAAGACTCCAAATGTGATCTGGACCACCTTGAAATGACTCTTTGGAAAGAAGGATGAGATGCAAGGTCATATGCTTGAGGTAGAGTTGAATACCTTAGACCCTAAAATTTTTGATAATATATAAGTTTTTTTTACTAAATTTAAATCTTTGCTATTAATCTTGGGTGAATGTGGTATTGATAAGTCTACACAAGAGAAACAACTTATTCTAACAATATTGGCCAAGCTAGGACTAGAATACACTGTATATGTCTCCAATTTCCATTCTGGCAGATGTCTTTTTGGAACAAATTGGAAAATGCCTACGTTGGCTCAGTTCATTGAGTCTCTTACAAAAGAGTAGACAAAACTCATACATATGGGCCTCATGAAAGATCCCAAAGCACATGCACTCACCATGCAGGATGGAAAAGGGTCATTCAAACAGAATAGGAAGGAGGGATATTCCAAATCCTTTAATGATTCTTCAAGTTCCAAAGACTCTTCAAATTCTAAGAAGAAGAAGAAGGGAAAGCAATGCACTTATTGCAATAAACTGAATCATGAAGAATCCACATGCATGAAGAAACATATCGATCTTATGACACATGCACTTCAGTAGAACAACCTTGGAAACTTCATTCCAGAGGGAGTCAAGAAGTAGAAGGAAGAAGATGTTGCTCCTAAGAAAGGTAATCATCATTCTCTTGTTGAAATTAATTCCTCATTTGATTCATGGATTATAGATTCTGGTGCAACCCATCGTATGGCAGCGAAAGAGGAATTTTTCTCTTCCTTGATTCCATGCTCAAGACCCACTATTCTCATGGGGGATGATACTGTTGATTAAGGTTGGTTGTCA
>CBVK0100099642.1:0-23866 GCA_900067695.1 Picea abies | reverse complement strand
CCGCTCTTCCGATCTCACTCAACAAGATGTTAATATAAGAATTACTAGAAATAAATGAAAATATGGAAAAAGTGCTACAACTATTCACTCATCAATCAGAAAACAATACCTTGCAATGTTAGCGTTGAGTTACAACAATAAGTAACATGTTAATAGAGGAATTGTTAGAAATAAATAAAAATATGGAAAATATGTTACAACTACTTCTATAAAATACAGAAGATACAAATAGTACTGAGCTATGGAGGGGGCCCTACCTCCTTAGATGAGGTATTGGTCTAAGAATGCAATAGGATGCTTAAATGCTCAACACACCATTATTTGGACAGGAATGAAACGAAACTTATATTAAAAAAAATGTCCAGAACAATACAATTATGGACACAGACTTTCTTATGCTTTTTCTCCACCCCTGGCTTAGAGAGAGCGGGGATATTTATACACAATGTTTTTTTCCTAAATTAACTAAGAGAATCGATGGATATCCATGAGAATCATGCTATCTCATCTCGTTACAATGTTTTCTCCAAAAGATGGAAAAAATCAGGCGCATGCTGAATAAATATGTCATGGCAAGTGGTGGATGAGTCATTATTCTTTTCTAGCACCCAATTTCCCTTGTCATGTTCCTATGTGGTTTTTGACTAATTGGTCGATCCCTAGTGATAGTTGTGTGGTTTAATGATGAGCTATTATGGAAAATGCGAAGATGCAACACTTGACTCAAAGTTGCAACAATGATATTGTAGTGGGAGTTGTAGCATGGTGAGAGTCACAACAGTGAGAGTTGTAGTAGTAGACAGTTGTAGCACTGAGAGTGGCATCAATGATAAGAATCGCAACAACAATGTCAACAACTCAGAGTTGCAGTAGCTTCGCTTGAGCTATGAGTTGTAGCTATTGTGTTGGGAAGGTACCTATGCAACTTTGTTCCTATATACCACTGTTAGCACAAAAGGTAATAATATCCTAAAAATGCATAAAAATTAATATTGAAATGACATGTTGAGATAATAAATATACCTTAACCAAAAATAAATCATTGTGGATGAAAAGTGTATTAATATGGAAATGGAAATGGGAAAAAGGTGTACAAAAAGTGTTGGACGGGTGCTACAAAGATGTCAATTTGAGCACCCATCATCTCTTCATCAATGGTGCAAAGTTTTATGGCTCCATTGTCATATACAATATCAATATCATAAGGCCTGAGGCATCAAGTGAGGAACTTCCCTCCAAAATCTTTGAACCCGAAGTCAAATAACAAGGCCCAGTCTCCAACTTTGAATTTCTTCTTTTTGATGAACTTGTCATGCCACCGAGCTCTTTGATGTTGTATTACTGTTGTGTGGTGCAATGAAGCCTGATGAAGTTCGTCTAGTTCATTGATATGGAGGAGTATCTTCTTCTGGGATTTAGTTAAGTCCGTTCCAAGTTGTACAACTGTTCTAAGTGTTTATATCTCTGTTTCAATCAACAACAATACTCTTTTTCCATACACCAATTCATATGGGGTGCAACTAGTAGTAGTCCTCCATGTTGTTCGGTAGGCCCATATAGCTTCAGGTAGTCTGTCGGCCCAATCCTTGAGGTGTAGTATGAAATTCTTGGTGATGATGGCCTTAAGAATTTTGTTTTTCCCTTCTACCTGTCCATTGGACTATAGATGATATGGTGCGGTAACCCTATGTTTAATCTTGTATATTTCCATCAATTCTCTAATGAGTCTTGATGTGAGTTGAGTTCCTCCATCAACATGAAGAAATGCCACTATTTCTTGTTCTATCATGACCAGGAGTGCCTTGGATTCCATCTATTTTTTGACATAATCTCTGCATACTAGGATGTAGGAGTTATGGTGAGAAGAAGGATTGATTGTCCCTACAAAGTCCAGGACCCATTTATCAAAGGGTTCCAATACCAACTATGGTTGCAATGGAATCTCGTCTGATTGCACCGATATTCCCATGCATTGGAAACTATCACACCTTTTTATGTATTCCTTGGCATATTTAAAGATAGTGGGACAATAGTACCCTTGATGAAGTACCATGTACCCAGACCTTTTGTCTGCAAAGTGGCCTCCACACAAACCATCATGGCAAGCTTTCAAGATCTCATAGATCTCATCTTCTTCCATACATCTTTTGATGATGAAATCTAACATTGTGTAGAAGAGACAATCGTCGATCTGTGACAATCTCCAACATTGTTTGTTGATCTTATGTCGCTCCTTTGGAGATAAACGATGTGGAAGTATACCTACATCCAAGTAATTATTGATATCTATGAACTAAGGAGAGTTAGGAAAAACTACAAATAGGTGTCATCAAGGAAATAATCTTCTACGAGAAACTCATGTTTGTTAGATGTGAGTCTTGAAAGAAAATTAACCACTACATTATTCTTCCTTGGTTTATTCAAAATGGTTATCATATTCCTATAATAACAATAACCATCTAGTTACCTTGCCATTAGTGATAGGTTTTATTCATTAAATATTTTATGGCAGCATGGCCAATATGCAATATTATTGGATATCCTGTGATGTAGTGCCAAAATTTATTAATTGCATGTATTATTGTAAGAAACTCTTTCTATGTTACCGTATAATTTAGTTCTACGAGCGAGAGATTTTTGTTGACGTAGTAAATTACATATGGATCATTTCCTTCTAGTTTTCCTAAAACAACTCCAATGGCAGTGTTTGATGCATATGTAGAGATATGAAATGGTAGGGACCAATCGCCCCCCCTCAAAATAGGAGCCTCAAACACCTTAGATTTTAGTTCTTCATGTGCACGTTGGAAACTTTTTGTCCATAAAAACTCAAAATCTTTGTTAAGCAAAGCAAATAGTGGACGAACAATTTGTGAAATCTTTTCAAATAAATCAATGGTAGTAACCAACATATCCTAAGAAAATTCGTACCTATTTTTATGAATGCAGAGTCAGAAAGTTTAATATTACCTTGATTTTTGCTCGATCCACTTGGATGCCTTTAGCTGAGATGAGATGTCCTAATATGATGCCATCAGTTAATATTATTACACATTTCTCATTATTAAGGGAAACATTCGATTCTTTACACCTTTTAATTTTTTTCTCTCAATTTTCCAATGCCTCATCAAATTCACTGCCATATGTTGTGAAGTCATCCATATATATTTCCACATAATCATGAATTAAATCAGAGAATATACCAATTAAAACTCTTTGAAAGGTGGAAGGAGCGTTACATAACCCGAATGGTAGAACATGATAGGAAAATGTCCCCCATGGACATGTAAACTTTTTTTTGTCTTGATCCCAAGGTGCAATCTAGATTTGGTTATACCTGTTGAATCCATCGAGAAAAGAAAAATATTTCTTCCCTGCTAACGTATCCAAAACCTGGCCAATGAATGGAAGTGGGAAATGGTCCTTGTGTTTTTATTTGTTGAGTTATCGATAGTACACACAAATCCTCCATTTACCATTTTGTTTTGGTACCATGACGAGAGGGGAGATCCATTGGCTGTAAGAAATTGGATAGATAAAGTTGGTTGTGAGAAATTTCCATAGCTCTTCATTAACTATGTCCTTTAGTGTTTTCATCCGACGATGGGGCTGGTGGATGGGTCTAGATCCTTATTTAATGTATATGTGGTGTGTGCATTTATCAGGATGGATTCCTTTCATGTCATAGTAATCCTAGGAGAAGGAATTGCTATGTTTTTGAAACACTTTAACCAATCACTCTTTTTGATGTCCAATCAGTCCTCGATTAATGTTCAAGGTTTTCCCGGGGATAATTTCCATAGTTTCTATGGTGGACCCATAATATTTTGCAGGTGAGTACTTGTGTTCTACATGTGAGATGTTTGTTGAGGCAAGAGAAGCCTGAGTTTCTAGAGGCATAACATTCTCAAGAACATGTGAGTTGGTTGAGGAATATAAAGAATCTATGAAATCATTGATTTCATCGTCCTCTATTTTCTCTCTGATGGCTAAGTATTGATCTATAGAGAGGACTTGATGAGCTTCTCCTTCTTCATCAATGTCTTCTCCGTCAGTCTAGATTGGTGTTTCAAAATCTATGTTGGGTTTAGCGAGAGTATACATGGTTAATTTTTTTGTATAGGTCCCATGGGAAATGATCATGTTGACTAACCTGCAACAGATACAAGCATCAATAGTGGCCATCCAAGTGTTGGTTGTGGAGCCTGATTATCTTCTTGATTTAGAGGTCTTTTGTTTTCAGCCGTGTTTATACCCCATGAAGACTTTACACCCCAGAAGTATGTACACTCTTCCACGTGGGGGAGTGCATAGGGGGGCTACCCTCTTTGCCCTAGAAGGAAACCCTTTTTTTTGAGGGAAATGTATTGCGGCTAAGGATGATAGCGAATATTGTATTATGAGATTAGAGACTGTGAGAGAAAGAAGAGGAAGTTACAACGGGTTTGCTGTAGGTTGTATCCCTTCATATGATGGATAATAATAAAGGAAGGACCTGAAAATTTCTCTGGTGGACGTAGCCCACACTGGGTGAACCACGTAAATCTATGTCTCTATTGTATTGTGTATCTTCTATGTTTTGTTTCTGCATTTGTTTTATTTTATTTCTCCACGGTCCTGTTTTTATAACACCAAGGCCTTCCTAGGATTAAAGAATATTACCCTAGAGAGGTTTTGGTTTGTAATATCATAAATTCAGTTGGATATTCCCACAAATCTATAGAGATCATTATCTCTTCCAAGGTTCCCTCTAGTTTGATAGTTGATTTGTCAGCAAGTTGGAGTGTAGTTGGGGTTTCCTTAAGGCTAGTGAGCCCTAAAGTTTCCATGGTCTCACATGCCATAACATTAATGGAAACACCAAGGTTAATTAATGCATTTCTAATGAGTGTATTATTAATCTACACATTAACTACTAGGTTTCCAGGGTCAAAGTGTTTGGCTATGAGAACTACCAACATCTTTAAGTCTGGTAGTTTACCCATAACACGGACAGTTTGGGGATCCTTCCTTTTTCTACCGAGTTTCCCTAAAAAACATTCCCATACCACTTTCGAGTATATAGGCACATATTTGATGGTTTGGAATAGCAGTATTTTAACACAAACGTTATTGAGTTCCCCCAAGAAGTCAAACTCGGGCTGAGTAAGAGGTTTCTCTAGGTTTAATCTTTCTATATAGGGTGGGTTCTGAAGTTCAAGGTGGGCATGATTGACTTTCAAAGGTTCATGATATTTTTCTTATTCTAGTTCTTCATTTAGAACATCCTCATCCAAATGTTCAATATGAACAAGAGGTTGTTAATTGGTTAATGTCTTCCTAGATCAAAGATGGATATCATGGTAGTTTAGGGAAGAAATGGAATAGGTGGGGTAGGTGGCAATTCTGATAGCTTGTGCTGGTTGGGATAGCCTCCCATTATTAGGGTTAGGGATAGATTGTGCAGGTAATTTTGTTTGAGGAGGGGCTGATGTATATGCTTGTATCTGTGGAGGGGGAAGAATTTGCATGGTTGGTTGTGTTATAGCCTATTGAGGACCTCCTAAAGTGGGATTTCTCCACCCTTGTTTCCACAACTGGGTTGGAAGAGGAGGAGGCACCCATTTTTGTGTTGGTAGAGACCATGGCCGATAAGTATAATTCATGGAAGGGTTAGTTCAATATGAATTAAAATACTGAGACTGGTCTTGAACTATACCTTGAGGTTTGGGTTTCCATGGTTGTTTCTAAGAAACAAAGCATAGCTACTCAGGTTCCTCGGCTTTTTGGTAGACAACTTTAAATCCTGGCAGAGATGGATAGTTGCAAGTGGCATGGTCCTCACTACATATTCCACAAACATCAATTTGGTCAATGGACATTCCTTCCATGGGTGATTCTTTCTGCATCGCGGGAAAAAGATATCCAAAGCTACCTCTACTTCTTCCCTCTTCTTCTTGATTTGCAATGTGTCCAACTCGAAGCTTAAGGAACTAAGTATATCAGTATTGAAATCCTATAACATTTTCCCAATTTCTACTCTTGTAACTCCACTTCCAACAGTCTTGTCAATTCTTGTTAATATATCTCTTGGTCCTTTGCCTGTTTTTGAAGTACCTCTGAAATATTTGCGACAAAGTTCCAAGACGACATCATAATATTGCTGAAAGATATCTCCTCCACCCATCAATTTGAGAGGTTTAATGCAGTCATCTCAGATTCCCCTCAAGAATAAGACATGTCATGTCTTGGGAGCCAAATATCCTTTCCTTTCCTTTTGAAAATTATAGTTAAATATGTCGACACAATCCTCAAGACTATCATCTTCATGTTGTTTCATTCTAGAGACTTCCTTCCTCCTTTCCTTATCCTTACAATAATATGTGTACTTCTTTAGGAATTTCTGCATCATCTGGTGTCATGTGCAGATGCCATCCCTACCAAGGCCCATGAACCAGTGTAGTGCAATGTTCTTGAGTGTGGTAGGGAAAAGTTTTAGTTTCTGGGCATCCGACAAGCAATCATAACTTTTGCAAAGCACATCAAATTAGAAGAGGGATATGTTTGGATCTTCCATAGATGGACAATGAAAATTCGGTAAGGTTGAATGAGGGATATTCTTCATTTTGGTCTCCTCACTTGATCCTCTATTTGGAAACACGAAGGCATAGGTTTATTCCTTGACATTTTCATTTTCGATCTCCTTCCAAGGGCTATCTTCTACTCTTCAAGGTGCTTTAGGAAAGATGAACTTGTTGGAAATACTGAGAGGGGGGAGGGGGGGTGAATCCATATTTATCACTTTTATCACTTTTAATCACAATAAGTAAACTTCAACTTTATCAACAGTATATTATCTATGATTGTATTTAATATATAGTGAGCATATAACCATAAGTGGTAACACATCACATTAGATACACAATACACCATAAATTACATGAAAACCCAAATGGGAGAAAACCACAAAATGATTTCTTATATGTCAAAAGAATACATTCATACGAAGAACCAACTTCCAAATTCTCTAGTACCAACTAGAAGGAGGCTCCAACCCCCTATTTATAGCCTCCAACCTGAAGGAAGCTACAACTCCCTGATTTACCAGCTACAACTAGAAGGAGGCTCCAACCCCCTGAAGGAGGCTCCAACCCCCTAGTTTACAGGCTCCAACCTAAAGGAAGCTACAACTCCTTGATTTTTTTGGTTCCAACTAGGAGGCTACAACCCCTTGATTTACAGGCTCCAACTTGAAGGAAGCTCCAACTCCCTGAGTTCTCTGAAACCAATCGGAAGGAGGCTACAACCCCCTTTCCTTGCCCCATCCTACTGCCCTTAAATACAAGTGTAGACCAAACTATCACTACCATTGATATTGTCTTCGATATATAAATAAACATGTCATTGTCATTGTCACATCAACTTGTAACCATCAACCTGCCATTGTTAACCTGTCAATGAAAATCTGATACATCAACCTATCATATCAACCTGTCACTAATCAACTTGTCCAACCTATCACATCAACATGTTCAGCCTATCACTAATCAACCTATCCAACTTGTCACTTTCATTGATACTCAACATTAACGAAACTAGATCCAATATCACCAAAAACACTTATCAACCATATGCTTAAACATCACCAAACCATGCCTCTAGTTATGTTCACGTACAAATATCACCAACATACCATACAAGATATACCAAGTATCAACTATGTACCACAAACTGTACCATAACAAGTGAATAAACCATGCACCAAAACTTGTACCATGTACATCAACACCATACCATGCAGCAATCCTGTATCAACCAATCATGTGATATACCATGTGATAACACTACATCATGTATCAACAATGTATCTCAAACTTATACCATATCACTCATAATTTGTCTCAATCATGCCATACTCCATGCACCATAAGATATATCAAGAAAGTACTATCAATGGTGTACCTCAACCAAGTACCAATATCACCAAGAGATGTATCTCATACATGTGCTACCATATACCTCAAACAACATGCCAATCATCCATAGACCATGTACCTCAAATATGTGCCATATCACTCATGATATGACTCAACAAATTACCATAAACCATGTGCCAATATATCCAAGATATGCACTAGCAATATACCTTAACAAATATACCTCAACCAACATGTAGCATACATCCAAGATGTGCCTCAAGGAATATACCAAAACTCACAAAGTCACGCCTCAAGCATGTTCCACAATATCACCAAGATGCAACCTCATAACACATAGACTAAATTACCTTTACATTTGTAACTGACTTGGTGCCTCTTATCTTGATACACAGACCTATAGCTTTACTTGAATCCTCAGCAATTTGGAACTAGAATCTTTTCCCTCTTATGTATTTTCCTCATGGGACTAAGACCTCCTATCTCACGGGGCCTCGCGTGACAAGTACTAGCTGACCTACGAGAGTTCCTCACGTGACACCCTCAAGATGATCCATGAGGGCCTACTTAATAAGCGATACAGAAATATCCTAGCTCTTTACATCTCCAAAAATTTCACTCTTCCTTCAGACTTTCTCCACTACCTTAGACTCAACCTCAGATTCGCCAATAGACCAAAATATTCTCACAAGATAGATATTCAATGAATGTGTGTGTGAATGTACTTATGAGAGACTTCTTGAGGTGTACATACACTTTTTCTAAGTAACCTCTTTCCTTAAATTTAGGGCTTCTAGTACTTTCTTGTTACAACCACTTTACCCTTTCATTTGTGACTTGTAACCAATTAGGGGCTTCTTAACCATTCTTCGGGGATTCCAGCTTCATGAGGGCATATCTCCCTAACTGTGAGGAACCACATGGCGTACCACCTACTGTTGGAAATGAAATGACAAGGAATATCCATTTATGAGTGTGTTACCTACATTAACATTGTCCTTCATGTCCTTATTCCTTGATCAACTATGGGTTCCATAACCACACTTCTAGGGATTCGTGTATACTTCATTAATTGCATCCATCATATCTGTTGACATCAATGACAACTGACTTACCATCAAGCTTGACCAAAATTGTGGGGCATCTCAACTTCTCCAAAGGTTGACATCAATGACAACCAAATATCCAAACCAACTGTCAAACAATCTCTCCCTTTGGCATTGATGGCAACACTCATACTCCAATACTCATGCTCCTCTTATCTGTCATGTGACCAATGCTCCTCATCAATGTTTCTCTCAATTTTTCTCTCCCCCTTTGACATCAAAGGCAAAGGGTATCTCTCTTTGGGGATTCTCCCCCTGTCTTCATGCTTATGTTCTTTCTCTTCAAATGTTCCTCTCCTCATGTCTCTCTCCATGTTCCTTCCATATTCCTCTTTTCTTCTAAAAGTATACCTTCTATAAACAATCCTTCTTCGACTTCATGCGCTTGACTCCCCCTAACAATATATTTGCTCTAAACAATATTTCTCTTTCTCTCCCTTTGTCATCATGGGAAAAAGGATAACTCCCTCTGCCGGTATTCCTCCATCTATATTCATCTGCAAGATGTTGTGTAGATCAACGCGAGGCTTTTTGCATACTTTTCCTTTTCTGTCTTCTGGTGTGACTTGTCCATTGGTGCTTCCTCTTGTAATTCACTGACATATATAAAAAAACATTCAAAGCTAAATTTTCTTCAACACTTGTTTTCAAGTCTTCATGGCTCATAAAAAACCACACCATTCAATGATTTCCTTCCAATGATATAGCTTCTGCTAACGATTTCTCTTCCCTAGTTTTGTTGTTCCATTCACTTCGTTCCTTCCTGTGACTAATTGATTTGACTTGTCCATTGATTCTATTGATTCCACCGATTCTAATTGTTAATATGATTTCATCCACTATCATATATGTTTCAAGTTGATCCAGATTATTTTCGGAATGAAATGAAAGCAGAGATATTACAATGAAATACTCATAAAATTGCCAGAAACAGAGAAATACAACAATACACGATTTCTATTAATGAAAGAATTGTAAAGAGACTGTAAAAATACAGAGTGCAAGACTCGCTAGAATGGTGGTCTCTTTATCTCTGAGAAGAGATGTGATGGCTATGCTCATTCGCTAGAAGATGATTACAATGAGGCTATGAAGGTTTTTTTATGATAAACATGAATGCCAAAATCCTAGACATCCAAAAACCTAACCCTAGGATATGAAATGCCAAAAGTCATGTGGGCCCCGTTGGGGTAAGTTAGTACATTAACTTTCCGAGGTCGTAACTTTTGCATACGATTTCCATTTTAGGTGCGTGATAGCTTGTTGGAAAGGTATTTTTGAGAACTAGGCATTATGACATCAAACTTTGACTTTGTCCATATTTTGACTGTGGCAAGAAAAAAAAACACTGTTTAGAGCCCCAAAACGGCCCTGGAAGTACAAAAAGATGTATTGACATGGAAACTTTCAAAATAAGCTAGTTGGAATAGGTGGGAGGCCGCCAATATCCACTTGGATGCTGTGTAGGGATTCAGGACAACCTCATAAGTGTAGAACCCACAATTACAAATAAATGTCCCCATTACAGAGAAACATGTTGAACTGAAAATTGTCTAGATGGGCCAATTGGAATATGGAACAGGTGGGTGGCCACCAATATCCACCTAGATCACAAGTCCTATCAAAGATCTCATGAATCCATATCTATCCATATGTCACAAACTGCCCATAACTTTTCTACTCAATTGTCCACAATGCTGACCCATCTATCACTCTAGTGTAACTGATCATCACATATTCTTGTTTTTTAGAATGAATCAAATATGTCCACTGATTTGCAATACATCCTTGAACCTGTAATGAATATATCCCTTCTTGGAAATGTATGGAATGAACCTCAACACAATCATGAACTTCTTCTTATGTAACTGTAGTTGATACCTACATAGGAATGTGTTCTGAAAGCTACTTCTCAAACAATAAAACTATCACTCTGTACTTTTGTCATCAAATCACTTTGAAACTGCTTTCCCAAAATCTGCAAACACTTCAAACTGCTTGAAAGATATTTATTTGATATGTATAGTTGTTGCTTATACTCCCCATGTTCAACATTCATATTTATTGGGAATCTCCAAGCCAAATGGCTCAGAAAAATATCCACTCTGATGTAGAGTCATCTTCCTCTTCATATGTAGATTCATCACCTTCCTGAGTTTTGACATCTTCATTTTTCCCATGGATTCATCATCTTCCTGACTTCTAACATATTCCTCTTTACTTTTATTTTCATTCAGATCTTTCACAAATACCAATCCTACAATCTCTTGGACTTGTTCTTTATTCACCTGGTCTTCTTCTCTTTCTCACACTACTGCAAATCCTGCGATCTCTAGGACCTATTCCTCATTCATCTGACCTTCTTGTATTTATTTTCTTCTCCAAGCCTTCTTGTATTTGATATCATTGTTTTCCTTCATGGAGGGATTTATTACACTTCTACAATCATGGGCTGTGTGTCCATAGTTGTGGCATTTGTAACATTCAATATTATGTGAGGCCACATAAGCATCTCTTCCTTGTACATTTAGTCCATATGCTCTGCAATCCACAACTTTATGTCCAAAGTTAGTACAATTAAAATAATAACCATAAAATAAACTTTGATACCTGGGAGTGAATGAGCTTCTTTGTGATGTAGTCCTTCTGAATTAATGTCTATCATGATCTTCTCTTTTGTTGTTTCCTTCACCATGATTGAAGCTTATTTGATATTCATCTCTTTTGTAATATTCTTCTTGAGTCTTATGCACTTCTTGAATGTTCTCCTTTGGGGTTTGCATTCTTCCTTATTTACAGAACCTTTGATGACTTTTGCATAACTCTTAGACTTCTCTCTTCCTTTTCGGTAACTTGTAGCATTTCTCTTCAATTTTCTCTACTAATTGAGTGGAACTTTCTCTCTCTTCAACATTCTTGTTGAGCTTGACAACCTTAACTCTTAATGTGACAATTTATTCCTCAAGCTTCTCACAATATTCTACTTTCTTTATCATTTTAATCTTCATGACTTCTTTCGTTCTCTTTGCTTCTTCAAGTTGGATCTTCAAGGAGATGATTTCTTCTTCAAATCTTCTTTCTTGTTGACTGAATTTTTATTCAAGTTGATTTAAATCCTCAGATATTTCCTTGAGATGATCTGTTAAAATATTCTCTCTCTTCTCTACTTCCTTTCTTTGTGCTACTATTTCGTCTTCCAAACACTACTTCTCTTCCTTCTAACTTTTGTATGTTTCTTCAATCCTTTTGGCTTCTTCTACTTGGACTTTTAGGCTCATAATCATCTGCTAGAATTCTTTAGGGCTTTGAAAACTTCCTTTATCTTGATCAATTATTCCTTAAGGGACTTGTTTTCCTCTCTTTGTTTCTTCAATTTATCTAAAGCACTGATTAGTTTTTCTTTAAGATCCACTATGACTTCATAATCGTATTCTTATGAATCTACCTGACATGATGAACATCTTTCTTCTTGTTCGAATTTAACATCTTCTTTAATATGATTTGTATGCTTTGGCTCTGTGATAAGATGATATCCCTTAAAGTATATATTATATAGCTTATCCCAAAGTTCTTTGGATGATGAACATTTTCCCACTTTGTCTTTTGCTAAATCACATAGTCCTGCCAAGATGAAATCCATTGTTATTTTGTTGTTCTTTTTTAATTCCTTCTTGGCTGCAATCTTTGGAGGTTTTTTTGTAGTAGTGTACCCTGTCACAACTGATTACCAAATATCATATCCAAGGTCCTGCAAAAACACTTTCATTTTTATGCTCCACATTTCATATCTTTGGCCATTCTAACCATCAAAATGTGGTACTTCAATCTCAACGTACTCCATGATCTACCTTCCAGTAGTTAAACTGTTTCCTTGAAGGAACCTTCTCTGATACCAATTGTTGGAAATACCGAGAGGGGGGTGAATTCGTATTTAACACTTTTATCACTTTTAATTACAATAAGTAAACTTCAACTTTATCAACAATATATTATCTATGATTGTATTTAATATATCATGAGCATATAACCATAAGAAATAACAACATCAAATCAGATACACAGTACACTGGAATTTACATGGAAACCCAAATGGGAGAAAACCATAGAATGTTTTCTTATATGTCAAAAGAATACATTCATAGGAAGAACCAACTTCCAAATTCTTTACCACCAACTCGAAGGAGGATCCAACCCCCTATTTACAGGCTCCAACTCTAAAGAAGCTACAACTTCCTGATTTACCAACTACAACTGGAAGGAGGCTCCAACCCCCTAGTTTACAAGCTCCCACTTGAAGGAAACTACAACTCCCTTAATTTTTTGGCTCCAACCAGAAGGAGACTACGACACCCTGATTTACAGGCTTGAACTTGGAGGAAGCTCCCATTCCTTGAGTTCTCCAACACCAATTGGAAGGAGGCTACAACCCCATTTCTTTGCCCTGTCTCACTGCCCTGAAATATAAATGTAGACAAAACTGTCACTAGCATTGATATTGTCTCTGATATATCAATCAAACTATCACTGTCACTGTCACATCAACCTATAACCATCAACCTGCCATTGTCAACCTATATGTTAGGAACCTAACCTCCCTAACCCCTCATGTAGGTAGAATGATATATTTTCCTTGTAATAAAGGCTAACATTAGTTTATAAGGCCTATTTAATAAATAAGAATAAATCAATGTAAGAAGACCTAATAGAAGCTTCTGCTTCTAGAAAGATCTTCCACTAGAAGGTTCTTTAGAAGATAGAATTAGTATAAATAAGAGTAGGAGGCATGAAAATTTCTTTGTCTGGAGAATTATTGTAATAGAACTCTGCTCTGCTGGAGGTTTCCCCCTCGAAGATGGGAGTCAACATTGCTTCCTATCAATAAAGGTATAATTTGGTGTTGTGGTTCCATATAATTTGTTGTTCCACTATTAGATCTCCGCAGTAATTTGATTTTCTGTTGTTATTCCATTGTTATTCACTGTCATATTTCTCTTTTCTACAAATATAATAGATCCAGTACCTAACAAGTGGTGTCAAAGTGCTTTCCTTGGAAAAAAATTGTGGGTTATTTTTTTTCAAGGTAGAGACATATTCCAATGTCTTAAAGCTATAGAGATATATCGTTCAACGCATAAATCCATGTTCGGGGAAGCATACACGCATGAGATACAAGTGGTATTTAAGAGCACATGTTGGCCACCCTTGTAACCCTTGTTGGTACCCCTTCGAGTGGTAGTGCATCAGACAACACCTGTATACAGATCAACCTAGATATCCTGAAGCCCTTCGTAGATAAATCAATCAGCTTCTTGATTTTTATAGTGTCACCAAGAACAACACTTAGGAAGATAATCTCTAGTACCTCAGTAGTCGGGTAGTAAAACTAAGGGCACGGTCTAGCCTCCTTAGTTTGTTCCCTAAGATATTGGGTCGAGTACTATTGTTGGACCCCACACGTATATCAAAGAGATATAACACAAGGAAAACCCTTGTTTGTAGAAACCCTGGATACCCTAACCTTTGGGAGTGAAAGATAACCATAACAGACAAGATCTATTGCCATACAAATTTTCTTCTACATTCTGGTTATAAAATTTCTACATATTTTTTCCTGTTAAGAATTTGGGCCTTTCAACACTGCATTATTATTCAGATCGGAGCATAACTTTGCAGTAATAAAAAAAAGAAGAGTATAGTGGTCCCATTGACACCCTTATTTATATCCCATTGGATTCCTCTCTTCACCTTGATCGCAGTGGTACCTTTCATTTTTAATCCTTTTTTTTTTTTTCAGTGGACTCAACCCCCTTCCTCAACCCCCTTCCCAACATCCTTATTTTCCACCTATCTAATTATATTCCCCTTTTATCCCTAATCATCATGGTATAAGCATCCCTCATATCCAAATGGACACCACTCACAACCAAGACTTGTAAGCTTCCATCAATCAGGACACAGAGTCCCTCCAACAAGTGACATTTGATATTGGCTCTACCAATTCCTGCATTGAAAAATTAGAGACCCAATTCCAACAAAAGATTGACACCATGGAGGCCAAACTCATGAAAAAATTTACCACCCTCCATTCTGTTGTTGACCAATTGTTGAACCGACCCCAGGGTCCTTCCTCCTCAGACCAACCAGATTGTGTTGATTCCTCCCATTCTATGACTTTTCAATCCAACTCCTTTCATCATGACCCCTGTCTTCCTCAAGTTGAGGTCAATAAATTTGATGGCTCTGACCCCACAGGTTGGGTCACTCAAATGGTGCATTATTTCTCTCTACATTGCATTACTGATGAGTTGTCCAAACTTCACTATGTTGTTCTCTATCTGGATCTTGAACATTAGAAATGGTGGAAATGAAGTAAAAATGCATGCTAGGGGTATATTGCATGGACCCAATTTGTTGTCGAACTCTATGAACGCTTTGACATTAACACTCACTATTGAGGTCATTTGACCAAGTTGAAACAATCATGCACGATGGAAGACTCTATAACTGCCTTTGAGCATTTGGCCTTTAGAACAATGGGCATAATAGACACATTCTTTCGGGAATGCTTTATCAGTGGCCTAAAGGATGAAATTCGAGCCACTCATGGATCACCCTCAAAATTCGTTGGAAGCTACTAAATGTGCCAAAGAAGCCCAACAAGTTGTTTTTTCCCAAAATTAAAAAAACCCTCTTTTGTTCATCGCCCTCGACCCACAAATCCTACCCCCCCTGCCAGTCCCTTCAAGGTCCATAAATTAACTAGGGATAAAATGGATGAACGCCAACTCAAGGGTATTTTCTATAATTGTGATGAAAAATATTTTCCTGGGTACAAGTGTAAGGAACAAAAACTTTTTATGTCCATTTCAGAAGATGTTGTTGACAAAGAAGTTACAATTTACCCTGTTGAAGAGCCATCCCTTCCCGATGCTACCCCGAAGGTCATTGAGCCACCCGAAGTTGACCCATTGATTTCCTTGCATGCCCTCACTAGATTCTCTACTCCACAAACACTCAAGCTCATTGGATATATTAAGCATAGGAAACTCATCATTCTTGTTGATAGTGGAAGCACCCATAATTTTATTCATCGCCGCATTGCCCAAGAAACCAATTGCTATATTCGTGTCATCAACATTTTTCAAATCATGATAGCCAATGGTGGCTCCATGAAATGTGGTGGGCATTATGAAAATGTACATCTTCAAATTGGACAGTACCACCTGAAATCTCATATGTTTTCCATCGACATGGGTGGTTGTGATATTGTGCTAGGTGATGAATGGTTACGCACTTTGGGCCCTATTCTCATGGATTTTAAGGCATTAACAATGAAATTCCACTAGGAGGGACACCAATATAAATTCCAAGGCCTCACAATAGGTTCTTTTGATATCATCAGTTCCCATCGCACGAAAAATCTTCTCAAGAAAGGTCACTTCGGTATTATTTCCCAACTCCATTACATTCAAGAAGTTGAGACACCCTCTGTGCATCCTGACCTCCAAGCTATCATCTCCAAACATCAAGTTGTTTTTTCCACTCCTCAGTGAATTCCCCCTTATCGTGGTGTTCATGATCATTCCATTCCCCTTGTTCCTGGAAGTCTTCCTCCCAATGTTCTCCCTTATCATCATCCCTTTTCCCAAAAGAATGAAATTGAGAAAATTTCACAGGAGTTGCTCCAAGTTGGTGTTATCCGCCTTAGTTTCATCCTCTATTCTTCATCGATGGTAATGGTACTCAAGAAAGAAGGTACTTGGCACATGTTTCCTGACTTTCATGCTCTCAATAAACTCACCATCAAAGACAAGTTTCCCATTCATGTCATTGATGATCTCTTTGATGAATTAAGTGGTGCTCATTTCTTCACTAAACTTGATCTTCATTCTGACTACCACCAGATACGTATGAAAGTAGCAGACATTCCTAAGACTGCCTTTAGAACTCATGAGGGTCACTATGAGTTCTTAGACATGCCCTTTGGCNNATGCAATGCTCCCTCCACCTTCTAAAGCCTCATGAATAATGTCTTCCATCCTTTTCTCTGTCATTTAGTCTTAGTTTTCTTTGATGATATTCTCATCTATAGTGAAACTTGGATATCCCATCTCGCCCATCTGGATCAAGTTCTCCATCTACTCTCTCACCACAAACTTTTCCTCAAAAAATATAAATGTGCATTTGAAGCCTTCGAAGTGGAGTACCTCGGTCATATTGTGGGAAAGGATGGTGTAAGTGTGGATCCTAATAAAATTGAGGCTATGCAGGATTGGCCTCGCCATAAAACTCTTAAAATCTTGGATGGCTTTCTAGGTTTAATAGGTTATTATCGCAAGTTTGTTAAGAATTATGGAAAAATTGTTGCACCTCTAACTACTTTCCTTAAAAAGAATTCCTTTACTTGGACTCTATCAGCTGACCAATCATTCAAGATCTTGAAAGGCACCATGTGCACAACTTCGGTCCTAGCCATTCCCGTCTTCACCAAGACATTTGTCTTGGAATTTGATGCTTCACGAAAAGGAATTGGGGTAGTCCTCATGCAAGATGGTAGGCCTTTAGCCTTCATTGGAAAAAAACTTTCAGACATACATTTGGGGTACTCCACCTATGAAAATTAAATGTTGGCTATTCTGCATGTCTGGATCTTTGGCGTCCTTATCTGTTGGGGCAATTCTTCTAAATTAAAAATGATCACCAGAGCCTCAAGTATTTTATGGAACAATGGATTTCATATCTGGAGAAACAAAAATGGGTTACTAAGCTCTTTGGCTATGATTACGAGATTATTTACAATAAGGGAAAAGAAAATTTGGTCATTGATGCTCTTTCCTGAAAATATGAAGAAGAAGGGTCCCTTTTTTACTTCTCCTTTGTTGTACCCGATTGGCTCCAAGCTACTCGCCATGAATGTTTACAAGATACCAAACTCTCTCGCCTGATCCAACAATTGAAAGAAAATTATTTGGCCTTTCCAGGGTACTCTTGGCACAATAATGAGATTCTCTACAAAAATCGTCTATATTTAAGCAAACAACCACAACTTAAATCTACGGTAATTTATGAGCTTCATGCTTCACCCGTTGTTGGTCATTCAAGGTTTACTAAAACCTATGAATGGGTTAAATGTTCTTTTTTTGGAGAAGGTATGAAATAGGACATCCACACTTTTGTGGCCGAATGAGATGTTTGTCAACGCAATAAGAGAGAAATAATAAAAGCCCCCGAGACACTCCAACCCATTCCAATTCCCCCTTCTATTTGGCATGTTATTTCTATGGATTTCATTGTGGGCCTCCCTAAATCTAGAAACAAGACAATCACCCTGGTAGTGGTTGATATTATTTCCAAATATGCTCATGTCTGTGCTCTGCAACATCCCTTAACTTCCTCCAAAGTGGCCCAAGTTTTCATGGATAATATATTCAAAATTCATGGCATGTCACATTCTATTGTCTCTGACAAGGATCCCACGTTCACCAACAATTTTTGGCAAGAATTGTTCAAACTCTAGGGAATTCAATTACATCTCAACACCACCTTTCATCCCCATATTGAAAGGTGTTTGGAAACCTATTTAAGGTGCTTTTCATCTAATCTCCAACATTGGTGGGCTCAATGGTTACCACTAGCTAAATGGTGGTACAATACATCTTACCATACAACCACTCGCATGACTCCTTTTGAAGCAGTATATGGAAAAAATCCACCATAAGTTCTCTCATATCTTCCAGGTGTCTCTAAGGTTTAGGAAATTGAAGAAAACATGACAGTGCGCGAGGCCATTCTCCGTACCCTCAAAGAAAATTTGGTGATGGCTCAAAATCGCATGAAGCAACAAGTTGATCAAGGTCATTCTGAACTTCAATTTGTTGAAGGGGACCAGGTGTTTCTTCATATGCAACCTTATAAACAAACTTCACTCAAAGATGAGCATTTCCAGAAGCTTGCTCCAAAATTTTATGGTCCTTACACCATTCTCAAGCATGTGGGGCTTGTCACCTACCAGTTAGCTCTGCCCAATGATTTGAAGCTCCATCCTGTTTTTCATGTCTCATTTTTAAAGAAGGTGATTGGAACTAAGTGCCAGAATCAAACCCATATCCATGAGTTGGATGAAGAAGGTTCCATTTAGTTACATCATCAAGTAGTACTGGACCAATGTGAACGTTGCGTTCGTCAATGCCACCATCAGGGAAGTGTTAGTGTAGTGGAAAGATACAACTCCAGAAGATGCCACTTGGGATCCTGCTACCATTCTACAACACTTTCCTCATATCAAGCCTTGAGGACAAGGATGTTTTTCAAGGGGGAGGGAATGTTAGGGACCTAACATCCCTAACCCCTCATGTAGGTAGAATAATATATGTTCCTTGTAATAAAGGTCGATATTAGTTTATAAGGCCTATTTAATAAATAAGAATAAGTCAATGTAAGAATACCTAATAGAAGCTTCCTCTTCTAGAAATATATTCCACTAGAAGGTCCTTTAGAAGATAGAATTAGTATAAATAAGAGTAGGAGGCATGAGAATTTCTTTGTCTAGAGAATTATTGTAATAGATCTCTGCTCTGTTAGAGGTTTCCCCATTGAAGAGACAAGTGAACATTGCTTCCTATCAATAAATATATAATTTGGTGTTGTGGTTCCATACAATTTGTTTTTTCGCTATTAGATATCTGAAGTAATTTCATTTTTTGTTGCTATTCCATTATTATTCTCTGTCATATTTCTCTTTTTCTGCAAATATAATAGATCTGATACCTAACACTATCACTGTCAACTTGTCACTATCAACTTGTCACATCAGCCTATCACTGTCAACCTGTCACTGACAACCTATCATATCCACTTGTCACATCAACCTGTCCAATGTATCACATCAACTTTTCATTGATCAACCTATCCAACCTGTCATTGTCACCGATACTCAACATCAACAGAACTAGATCTACGATCACCAAGAACACTTCTCAACCAGATGCTTAAGCATCACCAAACCATGCCTCTAGTTATGTGCCAAATGTGTATTAAGCATGTACAAAAATCACCAACATACCATACAAGATATGTGTCTCAACCATGTACCAAAGCATGTACCATATACCAAGTATCAACCGTGTACCACAAACTGTACCATAACAAGTGCATCAACCATGCACCAAAACTTGTACCATGTACATCAACACCATACCATGTATCGATTTTGTATCAACCAAACCTGTGCTATACCATGTTCTAACACTACATCAAGTATCAACAATGTATCTCAACCATATACCATTTCACTTATAATATGTCTCAATCATTCCATACACCATGTACCATAAGATATACGAAGAAAGTACTATCAATGGTGTACCTCAACAGAGTACCAACATCACGAAGAGATGTATCTCATACATGTGCTACCATATGCCTCAAACAACATGTCAATCATCCATAGACCATGTACCTCAAATATGTGTCATATCACTCATGATATGCCTCAACCAATTACCATAAACCATGTGTCAATATATCCAAGATATGCACCAATAATGTAACTTAACAGATATACCTCAACCAACATGTATCATACATCCAAGATGTTCCTCAAGGAATATAGTAAAACTCACAAAGTCATGCCTCAAGCATGTTTCACAATATCACCAAGATGCAACCTCATAACACATAGAATAACTTACCTTTACATTTGTAACTGACCTTGTTCTTCTGATCCCGATACACAAACATATAGTTCTAAATCAGTCCTCAACAACTTGGCACTAGCATCTTTTCCCTCTTCTGTCTTTTCCTCACGAGAGTAAGACCTCTTGTCTCACGTGGCCTCACGTGACAAGTACTAGCCGAGCCATGAGAGTGCCTAACATGACACCCTCAAGATGACCTTTGAGGGCCTGCTCAATTAGGGTTACAAAAGAATCCTAGTTCTCTACAGTTTCAAAACTTTCGCTCTTTCTTCTCACTTTCTCCGCTGCCTCAGACTCGAGCTTAGATTCAACAATAGACCAAAATATTCTCACAAGATATATATTTAATGAATGTGTGTGTGAATGTACTTATGAGAGACTTATTGAGGTGTATATATACTTTTTATAAGTAACATCTTTCCTTAACTTTAGGGCTTCTAGTACTTTCTTGTTACAACCACTTTACCCTTTTATTTATGACTTGTAACCGATCAGGTGCTTCTTAACCATTCTTCAGGGCTTCCAACTTCATGAGGGAATATCTCCCTAACCGTGAGGAACCACGTGGCGTACCACCTACCATTGGAAACAACATGACAAGGACTATCCATCTATGAGTATGTTACCTACATTTACAATATACTTTATGTCCTTATTCCTTGATAAACTTTGGGTTCCATAACCACACTTCTAGGGCTTTGTGTAGACTTCGTCAGTTGCACCCATCACATCCATTAACATCAACCACTTTTGTTGACATCAATGACAATTGAATTACCATCAATCTTGACCACAACTCTGGGGCATCTTGACTTCTCCAAGGGTTGACATCAATGACAACCAATTGTCCAACAAAAATCCCCAGAGTGGTACTATTCAATAATAAGATCATATGAAGGTGGAACCTCTGTGTGCATAGAACCCTGTACAATTTTAGATTCTTGAGCAAAGGTTTCAAATCTCTTTTTGGCAAGAAAACTAGTTGTAGGTGATAAATAGTTTGGTTGAATGTGCTCCTTTCCCTCTTGAGAGTGAATTGCACTGTGTTGACGGGCGTTTATGACACACCATCAACTGGACGGTTAGAATCAGACCAGGTTTGTCTATTTAACCCAAGTCGTTTGGTATGATCTAGCCTGGAGGGTTTGATGGCTCTGCTAGCCAACTAGGGTCCTAAAATAACTAAAGGAAAAAAAGTAACTTACGCTACAATCTTAACAATAAATACATTAATCACAAACGTACAACAAGGGTGCTAATATACAATGATGATATACAGTTTGAAAAGTTTAAACAAAGCTTTGTGAAAGTGATTGTTTGAGATGATGTTTCTTAAAACTGATTAAGTAAAAGAGAAAATTATTCTAATGATCAAACTATCAAACTATTAAATAGTGAATGAATATAATTGTAATGATCTGACGAAAACAGACAAAGATAATTAATGTCTAGATAACAGAATCATTATTCATTCATAAATAATTTAAATAAATAACATAAGGACTAACCTCCAGCTGATCAACAAAACTAAATTTATCTCTCTGTGTTGTGTGAGCTCCTGCTTGTCCTACATTTAAGGGAAACCTATGACAAAACAATCATAGTACTTCTTGAATAAATTCAAAGAAGGTGTTTGAATATTTGGAGTGAATTTATAAAAACAGAAAGATAACTATTTAAAAATCCTGTGACCTCAAGATAATCAATAGCTGAGTGTTGGAAGACCTAGGGTTAAATGCTACAACAACACACCAAAAAAACCCTAACTACCGGCCCTTTCGACAACACCTGCGAAGGAGATGAAGTCTCACCCGAGGTAGAGGTAGGGTTGGTTGCAGGACTCCAGTGTCTGCAACCTTAGATGGGACACAAATATGCGATTCTAACACTTAACAGAACACTTAGCAATTAACATTCATCAATATCTAGTTCTTAGTGTTGGTGTCAGAAGTCACTCCTGGATTGCAGCAGGAGTAAGCCTGATGCCCATTAGTTTATGTCACTATTTGTTGATAAAGGGTGATGAATGGAAGTAAACTCAGAACAATATCGTTCTAACTTAGAAACTAGGCTAGGCATGAACAAGTAGATGAGGTCTTGGTTTAACTTCAGATAGTAAGTTGTAATAAGGGTGAGTATGAGGAAGACTTCTGTGAGGAAATGCGAAGGCCTACTATAGGCATCGAGCTTCTAACATCCTGTAGAAAAAAAACTTTGAACATAAGAACCTCTTATATTCAAAAGCAAAAACACTAAAAGAACATAACAACGCCATAATAAATCCTTTATCATAACACAGTCAGGACGATTCATGTGAATCAATCAATCATGAACCCTTTTAGTATGAGATCGAAACTAGATGAAAAAGAGAGCTGCCTTACATTGAACAAGAAAATTTCATATGCAGATACATAGCCAAGAAAACCAGTGCTTCATTAAAACATTATAGTCGAGAGCTCTGCTCTACCATCCATCCTCACAAAAATACAAAAACTGAGTAAATATACTCAGATAAATTCGCCACCTTGGCAACAGGAGGGTAGCTGAGACATTAAAGTCCAAATTAGCATGTCCAGGCTCCTCTGGTCAGATGAGGACATCAGATCGGCATGGATTCTTTAGGAAAACTTGCACACAGGACGATCTTGGGAAGACTGCCTGCCAGAACCTCCATGCCTTACATTTAAGGAGAGAGGCGAGGTTTCAACCACCTCCTCCTACCTTCATTTACTTCTAGCAGGAATCATGATCGAGGCTGAGTTGAATTGGCACTTGGAGAATGCGGTGACGCCTCCTGTAGCTAAACCCGGTGCTTTGGCCCTTTGCGTAGCTCTTTCTATCACCCCAAGTGACCACCAGGCACCAAGACCCTGCGCCTATCTTTAAAGGTACTTTTCACATTTCACATTTCGGCGATTCTAGATGCAGTGGAGGAGCGACCCCTTGTCTTTCAAAGTCCTGGTAGCCGAAATGCCGAAACAGATAATTCGCAATCAATGGCTGGATTTGATTTAATATGAATGATCACGATGAACCTTAATGTATTTTTGGGATTCTCCCACCAGAAGTTCTCGTTCCTTTCGACCCTTGTATTTCAAAGTCCTGGTAGCCGAAATAGCGACCGGGATTGAACGTGCACCACACATCC
>CBVK0100099641.1:7468-23866 GCA_900067695.1 Picea abies | reverse complement strand
CGAGATCGGTCTCGGCATTCCTGCTGAACCGCTCTTCCGATCTCACATAAGGTTATGGGAAGCCCCTGAATCCATGAGGCAGTTATGCAGCGCTTTATCATGTATTTTTAGGGATGTGTAGAAGGGAGGGGATGAGTCATCTCTGTCTTCTACCATGGGGCCTAAGATGATGGCTGGCTTCTCATCTTGAAGGTTTACTAAGTCAGCGGGGGGCTGGGGGGACTCGGATTGTAGGAGCTTGGAGAGGGATCTTTTAAAATCTTCGTTTTTAACTAGCTCTGAGAGGGGTACAAGGATTCTAATCTTCTGAATCTCATGCTCAAAATTGAAGGAGGGGGGAGGTTTAGGAGCTTCTCTTACCTCGGTGACAGGCTCTTTGGTTGCTGGTGAAGCATTCTGAGCATTCCTTTCTTTAGTTGTGGTTGTTACAGCTCTAGTAGGTCTTTCTGCTATGAGAGGATGGTCTAGGTTGTCAAAGTCTCCTTCTTTCCTTTTCGATCTGAGATTATATCTGTTAGAAGTGTGAAAATCCCTTTGTTCCTTCCCCAACTCATGAATCTGAGCACTCATCAGTGATTCTTCATATGCGGACTGCGTCAAATGAGGAAAAGGGGGAGCTTCTTCAAAACAGTGAATTTCAGGGCCAAACTCATCTATCTCCTCTCTCTTCTCATGATCAACTAGGTTATTTTGGAGGGGGGCTTGAACCCTTTGATATTCTCTGTCCTTTCCCCTCTGTTCTCTCAGGAAAACCTGAGGCATATTGTTAGCAGGTCACCTGAAACCTCTATTATCATTGTTTTAGGGATTTTTGTATATGGGCTTCCCTTCTAATTCCAACCTTTCTATCTTGGCAGCAAGTGATTTTATCATTCTAGTTGTCTCATCTGTCTGATAGGGCAGGGGAGAGGAGCTGGATGAGGAAGCTTCAGGCCTGTTATTGGGCGCGCTTCTATCATCTGTGTTTCTAAGTCGGTTGATAGCCAATATGTTATATTCGACCTCCAAAGCTACATCCTGCATGTGGGTCAGCGTAGCAGCTCTTCTCTCTCTCAGCAGTAGGCAGAAATCAGGATCAAAAGCGCTGGAGTAAGTGATCATTGCAGAGGCTTCAGAGGGTTTTATCTCAACAAGGATTATGTTGTACATTTTATTAAATCTCTTGGAGAAGTCAAGAATAGACTCTCCTTCCTTTCTCTTCAACGACCCAAAATCTGTCATGTAATATATGAAGTCCTTCTTATCTCCCCATTGCCTCAGAAAAGCATTATCCAGGGCATCAATTCCAACAATAGATCCAGGAGCTAATCCTCTAAACCATTTCCTCACCTCACCATCCAGGCTCTGGACAAATACCCTCATCCAGACATCTTCGTCTCCAATGTTTAGGTTGTCTGCATAACTGTAGAAAGCAACCAAGTGTTCTTCTGTAGTTATGTCCCCTTCCCCGGTGAACTTGGGCATATATTTCAAGTAATCTCCAGCAGGGAAAGGATTCGTGGGATGAGGTAAGATCAAGGGAGCGTACCTAGCAGCAACTACGATGTCCATTCTATTCAGAGGGGGATTAGCACTGGCCATAGGAATATTAGGCGGAGGAGAATTTGGAGGAGAAGGATTTCGCGAAAGGGCTACCGGGAACAAATCTCGGAGTGGGGTGGGAAACAAGAGGTGATTCAAGGAACAGGTTACCGAGCTCAAGTCAGCAGGTGCTCCTCTTTGCACAGGAGTGGTTAAGCTAGGTGTAGGGAAATCTTCTGCGGTCCTGGGTCTACGCTAGGGTACAACTTCAGGGGGGAGGGGAGTGACAAATTCTTGTCCTTATGGTCCCAGACCAGGAGAGGAAAACTCAATAGGAACACTCCCAAATTTTAGGAAATGGGGAACTGCAGAGACAGGCCTATCAAATAACTGAGGAGGAGAAAAAGGAGCTCCAATAGAAGGATATGGTGGATTACCTGGTTCAGTGATGGACGCTTCTTCTTCAGAGACCTTCCCCTTTCTGAGCACTGCCTCTGGATCTGTTTCAGGCGTAGCTAGAGGCAACTGCGGATGAGACCGCGTATGCCTACCTTTGAAATCCACAATTAACAGAGCAGGTTCTCCCTAGCGGAGTCTTCACAGTGGAGTCGCCAGGTGCAAATTAGCAATCATGAAAAGCTCCGATAATCCGATGCACCTTCGGATTCAGAGGCTCAATGTCATTCTACCCAAGGAAAATATTCAATTTTGCACCCGACAATGACGCCAGAAATGTTAGCGTTGGAAGTCACTCCTGGATTGCCAATAGGAGCAGAGCCCGACGCCCATCAGTTTTATGTCACGATTATTCATAGATGGGTGATCAAATGGAAGGACACTCGAAACAGTAGTGTTCCAACTCTGAGAACAGGCCAGGTATGCATGAGCAAGTGAGGTCTTGCATAAATTTTCGACAACGAGATGTGGTAAAGGGTGAACAGGCGGAAGACTTATGGAGAAGAGTGCGAAGGTCTGTTATAAACATCAGGTTCCTAACAGACTGTAGATGAAGGCATTCAAACGCAAGGTCTTCTTGCATTTAAATACAGAGCACCAAAAAATACAATAATGCCACGATAAATCATTTATCATAACATAAATGCAACAATTCGCGTGACTCAGTCAACCACGAACTTTCCTAGCATAAGATGAAAAACTAGACGGGTAAAGAAGATCTGTCTGTCATAAAACAAGAAATATCATATACTGATACACAGCTGGAAACTGAAATAGCTACTAAACATTACAATAGGAAGCTCTGCTCAACCATCTATCCTTTACAAAATGGCAAAAATGCCTACATATACTCTTTCCTTCCTTTCCCCTAGCAGAGGCGTCTCAGAAATTTCAATGAATGGCGTCCCCTCAATCAGATCTGTCCTCCGTTCCCCTGTCATACGCCTCTTTAATTCAGTATGGCTCATGCCAGGGGGTAGTTGAGCCCTTTGAATGTTGACTTGGCGTGTGCGGATTCCTCTGGTGAGTTGAAGACTCGGCGTGGCCTTCCTGAAGAGAACCGGTACAGGGGATCCTCCCTGGTAGACTTTTAGCTGAGATCTCCATACTCTGCAATAAATGAGTGATGTGAGTTTTGAGCCATCCTTTCTATTCTCCATTAATTTCCAGTCAGCACTAGGAATTAGCCCACATTAAATCGGTACCTAGGACCCCACCGTGCCTTCCCATTTTCAGGATCATTTTAAATCTCCTCTTCTGAGCCGAAGCGGCTCCTTGGATTCCCTCGGGAATCGCTGCTGCAACAACCTGATCCACAGGTCCTTTCCAATCCCTTCCCAGCCTCCAGCACCTGACTGTGGATATCTGTGGCTCTGTATCGGGGTTCGTGGTTTCGCAGTTCTTGCTATCTAGAACTCCTTACCTCCCCAATCCCTGATTTGCGATGAGCTCCTTTCATGCGCGAGCCCTCCTGAGCTTAACTCCTGACGCATATGACCACGCCTCCACAACCCTTGACCATACTCTCCATCAGGGTTTCGCAGTTTGCGATGTCAACGAGCACACCTCCTCCGGACTCATGATTCTGAGACCCGATGGCTCATGGTTGTTTACCTGTCAATGGTCCATTCCTCACCACGTAATCCTGCCACCTATATTCCACTGGCTCTTGCGGTCCCACACGCTAACCAACGGTTGCAGAGATATCGCTTCTCGCGATCTTGCGACTCTGGACACAAATTTTTGCAGCTCCAACTCATGACCCTCCGAGTTCGTGATATGCCGAAGCGCCTTCCGACACCTGTCCCCCACCATGATCCTTAACTCCATCGGGAAATCGCGTATCGGGATATCGTGATTTCCGTTGTCATGTGCACAGGACTTTCAGTTCCCCGATCCCCGACTCGGCGGGATCTCTCGCCACGTGTCCCTCCTTTCAGACAGTTTTGATCCAGTCGGGAAATCGCGGATCATGATTCCTATATGCAATAATTTCCTGTCTTTGAAAACTCTAATTTCCCGATGAGCTAAACCTCGACTCTCCTCCACACACTAGGGATTAACCCCGGTGCAACTTCTTGAGATCTAACGGCTGACGGGATTTCATCGATCTCCTCTGTAAAATTCTGACCGTCGATTTGCTTTAAAGATGGTTCCCGACTACCAAAGACAAAACTTTGCCCGCTCACTTGCTTTACTTGCTGCTACAAAAATGAGATTCTCTCGTGATATGCTCAGGTGCTTCTCGTGCAACTGCAGACCTACGTACGCCTAGTCCCGAGACAAGAAATATCGCTAAAAATTTGTATGTCTTGTTTGTCCTGTAATCATATTTGAAGAGCACTGCAGCTTTCTGTATACAAGGAGCGCTTGGATAATTCGGTGTGGGTTTCCTCCCTCCGATCAGCTAAGATAATCATAATACACAGGACAAACTTGGAGCGTTTCTCTAGGTCAGTTTGTTATTTATTTTTTTGGTTAATTTGTTAGTATAATTTAAGTAGTTTAGTTAGATATATGTTTAGTTAGATTTGTAGTTAGAATTAGTATGTTAGTTGTTAGTTTAGTTAGTTTTTGTTTTATTTCTTTTCATAAAATTATAAAATCAAAAAACAATAGCTCTCACTGTCTTAGGACAGAATATAAATGAGTTTCTCAGGTTTTCATTCAAATCTGTAAATTGTTAATATTGTATATTTTGTGAATAAGATTTATTTATGTTAGTAGTTAGATAGTTAATTAGTTAGAGTTAGTATAGTATTAGTTAGTAGATTGTATATATAGAATAGTTAATTTTGTTTTAGTTTGTTTTAATAGTTAGTTTTAGTTAGATTAGTTAATTTAGAGTAGTTTTCTTTTTGTTTTCTTAGGACTTAGATTGGCTAACGGAGCCGCTAAACCCATTAGGGTGGTTCATCCCAAATGGCTTGGGTTATTAGACAACCCCGAACCGGTTCCACTCTTCCAGTTGACAGACGATCAATTTCGCCTGTCAACAAATGGCGCTAGAAGGAGGGCCTGAAATTAATTAATGGCACGAAGCGGTCGCAAGACTCCTCCACCACCTAATTGCTCACCTATAGTGACTAGAAGCCATTCAAACGATAATATTCCCCTTCAAACAATAACTACTTCAACCGACAATCCACGGATCACAGTTGAGCCAGCAACCCCTAATCCTATAGGTGGTGACATACAAGAGATTGTCTGTCAATCTCTTATTAAAACACATAGTGCCTTAGCCCATTTGAGGCAACCTAACCGTCCGTGGGGCCAACCTTTGGACTTCTTTGATATCAGAGAACAATTAGGAGGCACTGATCTCACTGTGAATCCTACAGATCCAAACCTAAATCCTGTTGCAGGAGGATCTGGGATACCCCCTTCACAAACTCCATCATCTCCTTCCTCTTCTGGAGGAGGTTCCTCTGACGAAGGCTATTCCCCTTCTTAGCCTTCCACACCCACTACCCCAATGGCAAATCAGAACAACCCTGCTAGACCTTGGCTCGACCAGGAAGCCGTAGTTGTACCTGGAGCTCAGCATCCTTTACCTAAACATCCGGAGAAGTGGCTTCCCAAGTTTGACCCTGACTCAAAACAGATCGCTGAAGATCACATTAAAAAATTTATGTTAGCCATAAGACTTCGCAATGTCGAACATGAAGACATTGTCTGTAGGTTTTTCCCCTATACTTTCGAGGGCAATGCATCCACCTGGTACTTTGCCTAGCAACCCCATACCATCATGTCTTGGGAAAAGTTTGAGTCATGCTTTTTGGAAAAGTTTGGAGACGGTAAACCTCCAGAAATCCTAGTCATGGATCTTTCTATCTTAAGAATGAACCCGAAAGAAAAGGTTAAAGACTTTAATCAAAGATTCTTGACACTTAAAAACCGAATCCCTGCAGATTCCTTGCCTGCCGAGAGTCTTATAATAGCATACTACACTAAAGCTTTACATCAAAGTATAGCTATTTGGGTTAAACGATCTAAGAAAGCCACGTTGTTAGAAGCCTTCGAGGAGGCCAGCCAGATTGAAAAAGATATACTTAGTCTTAAAGACTCTACTAGCAACGAAACTGAGACTAGTTCTTCTTCCAAAAAGAAGATTGAAATCCTCCCCAGACCCACTCAAAGTAAAACACAACCTGAAAGTTCTGATTTAGAAAACTTAACTAAAGTTGTTCAAAAATTGTCAAATCAAGTTATAGACTTAAAAAGGACGACTGAAGAAGCTTCCACGAGCAAAGGACCTTACAAACCCCAGCTCTGCAAGCCTTTTCCTACCAACCGACCTAATCCAACCACTGAAGGCCTTAATCTAGAAAGTCTGCAATGCGCTCTTCAAACAATTCTAGAAGCCCAAGATAACTTGATACCTCCTAAAATTCATGAGGAGGTAGTTGAACAAGGAAAAACTCAAGAAGAAGAGTCCTCTCCAAATATTATAGGACACTTCTCGGATAGCATCTTTCAAGCTAACTTCGAGACAGTACATCCTTATAATACCAGGAGTAAGACAACCAACAAACCTTCTATCGAAAACGCTACAACTTCTCCTCCAAAGCAATCTAAATCTGCTAAGACTAAATAGAGTAATGTGAACCCCAACTTAGATTATGATGTAGTTGAAGATCTTAAAAAGTTGAGAGCTAACATTTCTATTTATGAGTTATTAAAGTTTTCATTTCTGCTACAAAAAATGTTACAAAATATTTCAGAGAATGGCAAAAATGGTAATTCTAATGGTAACAAGGTTGTGCAGAACAAAGTTCCCTAGAAGACTTCCACTAAAAACAATCTTGATCCTCAAGGTAAAGGAAGTCTTTCTGTAAGTAATGTAAATAATGTAAATAATGTAGATAAAGTAGCTTTAGAAACTGCGAGTAAAAAGCCACAAGCTACCACTCTTAGTACTCTAAAAAATGTACCTCCATTCCTATTAACTTTCGAAATCTTTAATAGAAATGTGCACAATTGTATGGTAGACTCAGGAGCATCATCCAATGTGATGCCTTGGTCTGTATGCTAGAATATTAATGCAGAAGTTGAACCATCTACTTTAAATATCATACAACTTGATTGGACCAATGTTAAAGTTATAGGCAAACTAAAGAATGTGCTTATTATATTATCGTCTAACCCCAAGGTTTGTCAAGTTATTGATATAATTGTTGTGGATATTCCAGAAGTGTATGGTCTATTTTTAAGAAGGGACTAGTCGGAGCAGCTACATGGTTATTTTGTGACAGATTGGTCTCATCTATGGCTTCCAGACAATGGCAAGCCTAACAAGATAAAAGTGAATCGTGAACACTACCTTAAGTTCACGGTCACAGATTTGAACAATCCCAATGAACCATTTACACCTTCTGCTGATTCACCCGAAGTACAAGGGATGTACACCTTCTTCGGCAATTTCATGGTTGAGGCTTCAGCTATAACCAATCCAGAACAACAATCCGAGATTGTAGCATACATGCAGCCAACAACTTCCACACAATGATCCCATGTACCCGATGGAAATCAAATTTGGTCTTTGTATTTTGACAGGTCAAAGTCCAAAGGAGTTGGAGCAGGCTGCGTTATTATCGATCCGGCAGGTAACAAAACATTGATTGCATGTAGGTTGGAATTTGAATGTACTAATAATACTGCAGAATATGAGGCTTTACTACAAGGTCTCAGAAAATCTTCGGATATGAACATTCAAAATTTAACTGTCTTTGGCGACTCTAAAATAGTGATTAGGCAGGTAAGAGATTCTATCCACTATCTTTCTCCACATCTCAAAAGCTACCAATCTGAGGTATGGAATTTAATGAATAAATTTTCTGCTTTCAATATAAATTCTATTCCTAGATTGAATAACTCTGAAGCAGATCTATTAGCTAATGTAGCTTTTAAACTTCTTCCTGCAGAAGGCTTGTCCCCAGATGCATTCTTCATTGAGCTGTTGTTCCGGCTATCCGTTACTAACAACATCATGAACTGGAGAGTCTTTGACGATGATCAATAGATTATTAACTTTCTGCACATGGAAGAAACCTTTCAAGGCGCGGTGATAGACGAACACACGCACGATGACAATTTGCACGATTTCATGGTAATACCAGATCCGAGAACTCCTGAATCTTCATCGGATATGGTAAACTTGATCCCTAAATATGTAGTTAGATTAGAGAAGTTTTATGATCTTCAAGATAAATTTAAAAAGATGGTCAACTGTAAAACCAATAGTTCCTCGTTATCTTATGAAAAAGTAAACTTAGGAACTAATGAAAATTCTCAGTGCATTAATCTAGGGATAGGATGTTCTCAACAAGAAAAAGTTGCATTTATTAAATTTTTCAAAGAATTTAAAGATGTCTTTGCATGGACGTATGATGACCTTAAAACTTTCAACCCTAATATCATACAGCATGTCATTCCGATGAAGCCCCAAACCTTACCCTTTCAACAAAAATTGAGGAAAATGCACCCCAAGCTCGAACCGACCGTTCAAAAAGAATTGAATAAGCTCCTAAATGCTAAGATAATTTTTCCTGTTAGACACACTCAATGGGTTTCTAACCTTGTCCCAGTTCGGAAGAAAAGTGGGGAAATCCAACTCTGCGTCGATTTCCGAAACCTTAATAGAGCGTTTGATAAAGACAACTATCCTGTCCCACCCATGGAACAGATCCTTCAACAGGTATTTGGTTCTGAGAGGCTATCCTTATTGGATGGTTTCTCGAGGTACAACCAAGTCCTGATGTCTCCCCCAGACCAACTTAAAACTACCTTCTGCACCCCGTGGGGCACTTATGATTATCAAAAAATGCCCTTTGGATTGATTAATGCTGGTGCCACTTTTCAGAGAGCAATGGATATTGCTTTCCGAGGCTTAATCAATCATTCCATCGTAGTTTACTTAGATGATGTGACTGTATTTTCTAAAAACAAAAACGATCATCTAGCTCACTTACGAGTCGTTCTACAACAATGTCATAAATACGACATCTCCTTGAATCCCAAAAAATCCATATTTGCAGTAGAACAGGGTAAACTCTTAGGATTTATCATGTCAAGCGAGGGGATGATTATCGACCCCGAAAGGACTCAAGTCATCGTGAAACATCCCCCTCCTACGTCCAAAAAATCTATGAAATCTTTCCTAGGCCAGATTAACTTTGTGAGAATATTTGTCCCCAGCTTCTCCGAAATGGTCAGACCTTTGCAAAACCTAATTAAGAAAGACACCCAATATCACTGGGGATCCCTAGAAAATAAAACTTTTAATGCAATAAAGAAGGCCATAATAGACGCTCTGTCTCTCATGAGCCCAGATTTTTCTCAAGACTTTACACTCTATACTTTTGCTTCTAACCATTCCTATGCCACCATCCTAACCCAAAAGAATGCCGAAAACAATGAAGTAACCCTCGCCTTTATGAGCTCTGCTTTCAAAGGCACTAAACTTAATTACCCAGTGGTAGATCGACAAGCTTATATTGTTTTCAAAGCAGTCAAGCACTTTCGGTCCTATCTTTTGAAGTCAAGGACGAAAGTCATTGTCCCCTACCCAGCCGTCAGGAACTTGTTAGTGCAGAAGGAACTAGGTGAAAAGAGAGCTAACTGGGTCACCTCCTTGTAGGAATACGATTTAGAAATCACCCCAGCTCAGATAGTGAGAGGCCAAGGGTTATGCAAGTTATTTGTTGATTCAGCAGCAGGACAGCAAGAAGAAAGCGATATATCAAACCTAAGACAACAAGATCAAAATTTAATCTGTTGCGCACATATAAGATTCTGTCTTGAACATGGGTCAACCCCCCATCACCTGGATCCCGCTAAAATAAGAGCATTGAGATTAAAGTCCGCCTCCTTTCATCTGGTAAATGGTACCATATTTCGTCAAAATTTTGACGGCGTACTGATGCGTTGTCTTGAAAAAGACGAAGCAGAAAAAGTCTTGCTAGAGCTGCATGCAGGAGAAGCTGGTGGTCATTTTGGTGGTGAAACCACTGCCCATAAGGTTTTACGAGACGGTTATTACTGGCCCACGCTTCTTAGAGACGCCCATGCCTTGTGTCGTAAATGTATCATTTGTCAGAAAGCATCAGGGCGGTTACAAAAACCAGCCTTTCCTTTGCAGCCCATTTCAGTAGATTCTCCTTTTCAGTAGTGGGGCCTTGATATCATAGGTCCGATCAACCCCCCGTCCTCACAACAGTACAAGTTCATTGTGACAGCCACATATTACTTTACCCGATGGTCTAAAGTTGTTGCGTTAAGAACCGTCAACACCAGTCAGGTAATTGCCTTTCTAAACTCGAATATTATCACTCACTTTGGTATTCCTGACTGTTTAGTATTTGATAATGCTTCTTACTTTTCCTCTCTTGAGATGAGCGAGTTTTCTCTGGAAAGAGGAATTAAATTGAAGTATTATGCTAGTTATTACCCCCAGGGCAACGGTTTGGCAGAATCAACAAACAAGAACTTGATTAAAATCATCAAGAGAACGGTGGTTGAAAATCACAAAAATTGGCACAATGCACTATTGAACGCACTATGGGCTGATAGAGTAATGCCAAAAGCTATTGTAGGTAACTCCCCCTTTTTTCTCATTTATGGTAGAGAAGCAATTCTGCCACCTCACATTCTTCTTCATTCACTTCAGTTGTCGCAGAAAATCCACGAGGAAGATTGTCCCCCTTTGGAAAACCGAATTAATGCTTTGATGAAGCTAGAAGAAGTAAGAGCCCAAGCTAAACGTAAGTTAGATCAACATCAACTATTGGTTAAAAGCTGGTTCGATTCTAACTCTACTTCTGATAGGAATTTTGAAGTAGGCGACCTTGTCCTGAAATGGGACAAACCACATGAGGGAAAGGGAGAGCACACAAAATTTCAATATTTGTGGCTTGGACCATTTTTAATTGCTGAAAAGTTGGGTCCCGGTTCTTTTTGATTGCAAAATCTTGAGGGGCAGCTTGAAACCTATCCGGTGAATGGCCAAGCCCTGAAAAGATACTTTGCTTGATAACTACCCTTGTATATTATGTACATATTTTGCTTCTGTTTGCTTTTTCGTTTGCTTTTTGTCTTTAATTTTTTTCTTTGAATTTATCAGTTTGTGTTTTCTTTGAAATACACATACCTGTACACTGAGCTATTCAGACAAAGACAATAGAAAATTCCTTCGTTGAAATAACTGCTAAGAAAATTTGTATAAACATCAATGGTATATTGCTGAAATTTATATCTCTGTCGAAAAAGTTTGTTGTTTGAAAGAAGATGATTGATTTCAATCTCTGAGTAAAGCTCGTCATGATCATCTATTATATTTTTACGCTATCCCTATTCCTTAAAGGAATGACTCAGAAGATGTCTCCCTGTATTAGGAAGTTTTTTTTGTAAATGAAGCATCTCTGGATCTAAATAAAGGACAGTTCTAAAAAATTCTGATGAGGTCTGAAAAAATATGTTAAAATATCATGATTTTCAGCGTCACCCCGCTCAACTATATATCTATGAAAAAAATAAAATAAATTATTAATAGAGCTGTGGGAAGTGCTTGTAAACCCATCGGAATACTGAACAGGTCTGCTGGTAGCGGGTAAATGCATGCATGACGCCAAGACAACTTCGTCGGGGTACTGAATAGGCTCGCTGGCAGCAAAGCAATGTCGGGTATATGAAAATTTGTAAATAAGAAACCTCTTTAAATGTCCTTTATTCTGATCCAGAACTTCTTGGCAGGATACAGATGTCAGAGTGGGTTAAATGGAAACCCTGTCGAGGCTATAGGCGCCTGCTGGCAGCAATGGCTCTGTCAACAGTATTGGAGATTTTATCTTTAATATCATGACTCGCTGGTCTTAAGACTGTTATCTGTTTTCATCTTTTAAAACACTGCTGGAATAGTTGTTTAATGATGATGTTTATACGATTTTCTGGTTGTTGTTTTTGAGTTGGAATTATCTTTGTTGTCCTAATCTGAATTTGTCTTTTTGGCAGAGATAACTGCTTCTACCAGTGTGTCTCCATTGTTGGCAGCCAATTCACATTTTTCCACTGTCTTATAAGCTGCCTACACCAATGTTTGCAAACATAAATTTTTCGTCACAATTCTCAAATAAACGACACTTTTATTTTTGTGATATTTGCACATTTACCTTCGTTTTTGTTTTCACGACTATAAGCGTGAAAACTTGGTCTTTTGAAGTCGCATTAGAATCATTATTGAATTGTCTTTATCCTTCTTTTCGATATGCCTATTGCGCTTACATTTTACTTATCATTATACAGTTGGCAAGACCTTTTGATCTGCACTTATTTGACATTCTTTGATTGATCATGTAGTTTCGTTTCATGAGTGATTAAGTTTGTGATTCATTGGCGATTGGATTTATATGTTATTTTATTTGATCTACTTGACCATTGGTTTCATAAAAATATATAGGTGTTATGGTTAAACCCTTGATATATTCCATTTGATATGACACCTAGTTCAAAAAACATTGACACATTGGTTAAACTCTTGGTATGAATTGTTATAACTCATGTCACATAGTCAAAACATTGGTATTGGTTTCGATTTGTATGTTGTTTTTAAATCTATGGCATAATGTTTGATTTCACGCATGGTTTATCCACTTACCAAAGGTTTCATTGGATTGATTGAAATGGCATAGTTATAACGCATGTGCATTGTGATTTGTATAGTTGAAAGCATCGGTGGTTGTACCTTAGCAATAACTATTATGCATGGCCAGCAAATAAGCTCCACCACCTTCACACGATGTCATTAATGCCTATCCCTCATCCCTGTTTCACCTCTGTTAGCTTGGGTAACCCTTCGTCCACTCTGCTCTTGTGTGTGCTATGATTCAAACCCTGGACTTACCGTGTGCTCTTCTCCATGGCACCAGTGGTGCGAATTGAGCCGAACTGTAGCCAAGCCTTGCTACTGTTCGACAATGCCCGGAAAGACTTAGAGGATAGCGGTTGGCTCACCTTTGTACAGTGATTCGAGGGTTTTAATCTATTTGTTTCACATCAGTTCGCCCTGACTTTTGATGGTTGTAGGGCCAATGTGGGTGACATTCAGTTGGAAATCAGTGAAGCGTTCATTAGCTCTGCCACCGGGTTAGCAGCCACGGGCCAACGTTGGTTTAAAAATTCTAAAGTGGAGGAGGTGCCATGGCCACTACTGTTCATCTCACAAAAGGTCACATCCTGTGACAGAGGTATGCCAATTTCCACGCTTAAACCAAGGTGACATGATCTTTTGATGGTGGTCAGACAATTCGTGACCTGCGAGGGTCGATATGGACTCGTTTTTCTTTATCACCTTCGACTGTTAATGAATTTTATAGGGTATCCATTGAATATGCCTTTTTACTTCCAGCGTAGCCTTTATAAAATGTCAAAAAGGTTTTAAAGAGAAAAGGACGATAGTAGCCTATTCCACCATGGCCTAATCAGACTCATAGTTGTTCATCACTTAAGTCTCCACGGTGATAGTTGGCGATCTTTTATCTCTCGAAATGGTTTTGATGATACAGAGCCTATCCAAATTGACAAGCCTGTGGTTAATGAAACCAAGGTTGAGCCACCCATGCCCTTCCATGTCCTACTGCCCTCTCCTAAACCCTCGGTCGACCCTGATATTGACTTACCCAACGTTATAACTGAGAAGGTTGAGGCTATAAAAAATCCTGTGAGAAAAAAGGTTAGAGGTAACCCTATTGTTGATAGCAAAGGTAAAAAGAATGCTAGGCTTATCTCGAGAATGGCTAGGAATAAGCCTAAACCTAGTGTTGAGCAAAAGCCCATAGTCCTCAGTGAAGACTCAGACTCTGACATAGAACGCTTCCTAGCTAGTGAGTACCCTTACTCACAGGGTCTGTGCTTCGAACCACCCTATGACTTCGTTTCTAATCTTCCCCCTTACCTAAGGAACAACCCTAGCTACCCTGGGATCAAACTACCTAACGAAACCCTCGGCAATTTAACCAAACCCTCACTTGTTTTTTCGAAGCCCGGATAGTCCTCATGTGACCAATGTGATGTATGGTTGGAACAATACTATATAGACATCCCCTTATTACAGTCGAAGATCCAATCATTGGAAAACAAAGTTGCAGTGTTGACCAGCCAAAGGGACAAGCTTCAAGAAAATGATAGGAAGCAGAAAACCATTGGTTCCATTGTTTTTAGGAATGTCGAATCAGCTGCAGTTGTTGTCAATTCCAAAATGTCATGATCAAGTCGTATGCTCGTCATCCAGGTATGAATTTAGGTATAAATATTTTTTTGTGAATTCCTCGGACTAATATAATGATGTGAGTTTGGTTTTCAAATAGCTTTGTCTATCATTTGAAATGGCTCTGTCATAATGTTGTTCATCCTGTACATTGTTTTCGCTTTGCTAAAAATAAATGAAGTTTTGATTTGGATACACGATTTGCTCATGCCCAGTTTAGCCACTGATAGGTTTTCATCGGATTTGATTCATTTGTCTGTTGAGTTAACGAAATCAATGCTTTGCTTTCAATTGGATTTGTTTGTATCTAATCTGAACAAGAATTTTCATGCTAAATTTAGAGCACGATCATGTTTTGATTTGGTATGATTTCATTATGGTTAACTTGTATGCTATGATTTTGGAACGACTTCATGAGTTTGAATTGACGTGATGTAATCTTCTAAATTAGGAATACAACTATGATTGACTCTGATTTGGAAAGAACGACTCTATTTTTTTTTATGAAAATGATATTCTCATTTAAGCTTGTACAAAAGATATCTACGCCCGAATCATGGAGCGGTTTTGATTCACAATGACTATGTTAAACTCCAATTGTTCGATTCGCTCTTGTCTTGATTGGATTGATGTGTATCTTCAGTTAGTATGGTTATTTTCATGAGTTGGATTCGTATCATAGATGCTGCTCTGTTTGATTTGCAAAACGAATTGGTCGACATATGTTGTCTCTGTCGAACTCGTATGAGAAAATTCGGTTATAATTTGTTTTGAAATGAACAATTTCGTTCGATGTCCATCGATTTTGTTTTCCCCAGTTAGCAATAACGAATGATTTGACAACTCTTACGCACCCTGTTACCAACTGATTGATCATGTTATCATTTCATTTGTGGTAATTTACACACCAGTTTTGACTTGATGGATCGTTTGTTTATGTTAATACAGTTGTATCAAATCTGGAACTAATCATGTTGTTTTCATATAGATTCGATCGTGTTTCCTGTTGATGAGGTAGCATAAACAATTGCCTGTGATTTGTTTAACTGTATCGATTTCAATTTGATATGAAACGATTCCATTACTATTTGATACGATTTTGTATGCCTGAATTGGTAACAAATTGAACAGAGTATAGTTATCTAGTTTATCATTTGATTTATTTTGGTTCAAATTGCATACAAGTGTCGATTTGAATAAAAAAAATTTAGCAATCGAATATCTTTTGATCGTTTGAATATATTTTCAAAGATTTGAATTGATTTTAATGTTGATTATGTGTCTGATTTAGACCAGCTACAGAATCGCAAGATTATGTAGCTAGTCTATAGAATTAGATTTTTAATCATTTTATTAATAAAATACCCTTCTAACTTGTCCATTTTTAATGCTTTTCAGGTACATCCAAATTGCATTGGGCATGCTGGATAGTCTAGGATATATTTGTGTGATTTAGTTTTTATTTTAGGTTCCTAGTTTAGTCAGACTTGGGATATTTTCCCAGATTTTATGTAAACAATTTTGATAACTTCCACGGGGATGTTTTACCCTATGGAAGGTCTTTAAATACTTATTACTTTTGTAATAATGAGCATCCTCACTTGTGGGAGAACCGGGCTATGGATTTCTAATACAAATTGAGACAAGAGTTGATGTTTTGCTACAGCTTTCGCTTTCATAATATCAATCTTTTGTTTCAAGTTTATGCATGTCATTTGCAATTGATTGTAGACTACTTTAGCTATCATAGTCTACTGCAAAATGATATGATTTAATTAACGTGTTATCCATATCTGATTTCTTTCATTACTTAAAAAATACAGCAATTATTTTGTTTCAGTTGATGAATCACAGATTTCTCTTCTTCATTAATTTTCGTATAGATCTTTGCACATAGGTTTATCTAACTGTGAAGATTTATAAATCATAAGATTGTTGTAATTTTTATGTCTTGTTTGTCCTGTAATCATATTTGAAGAGCACTGCAGCTTTCTGTTTACAAGGAGCGCCTGGATAATTCGGTGCAGGTTTCCTCCCTCCAATCAACTAAGATAATCATCATACACAGGACAAACCTGGAGCGTTTCTCTAGTTCAGTTTGTTATTTATTTGTTTGGTTAATTTGTTAGTATAATTTAAGTAGTTTAGTTAGATATATGTTT